>CM069451.1:26457550-26721178 GCA_035610835.1 Ophiura sarsii | reverse complement strand
ATACATTTTTAAAAAAATAAACAATTTTTTCTTCTTCTTTCTTCTTAAAGTCTGGATTCTTTTCATATGGCCATATATCCGGACTTTCGGAAATATCCGGAAGTTTTTGCATCCCTGTATCTTTCTAACACCGCTATAATATAGGCTTGGAATTCTTTTGATGCTTTCACACAAAGAGAGGCCAACCTTTCTGACTCACCCTGTATGTATGATGATCTGAAACATATTTTTATGATATATGCATATTGGTCTGATATGATCTTTTTTTGTTGAAAAGATAACTCAATATTTTGTTCTTCAATTAAAATACTTATTAAAGGCATATTATGTGATCTTTTCCAGAGAGCGCCCTCTATTCATGATTTTTTTTAGAAAGTAGATTTTCTTGCAGATTTACATTTCTGATCATAAATCGTGCATACATTCCAAGTTAAAGAGCGATACGATTCCTAATTACCTGAAAATCATGCTATTTGCCATGTTAATACCCAGCTAACCCTCTTAAATATTGATCATTGGTTTATACAGTCCTCAAAAAAATCCAACACTATATTGTTATATATTGTTATATCCTACATAAAAGTATTAAATTATATAAAGTTGTAAGGAAATAATTGCATGTGAAGAATTAATGAAAATCATCTCAGTTATTTGCCTAAAACCAAAACAAAGTCTGTTTTTCATTTTAACATGTTGTTCTCCTACACGCAGCCTCGGACTAGCAACAGGCAGATTATTGTTTAACTGGTAGCGACAACTCACAAGGGTCGATAGTAAGATCATTTGGTATGAGGATGGGGATGCTTCAATTGATCAATGCAGCCCATATATACCTGTCACGCTGTCCTGCGTGTTCAAACCCAAGTGTGAAAATGTTGCGTTCTTAATTATTAACCGATCTTCGAGAACAATATCTCAAATTATAGGAGTATTTTCTTTACAACTTCATAATTTAATATTTTTACATTAGACTTATATAGTGTTGGAGTTAAGAGTATATTTATCACCTGGTCAGTTACTTATATTGAGGACTGTATAAACCAATGATCAATACATCTTTCTGAAAGATAAAAGCTCAGAAGAATACTCAGATTACGCCAAATATATATTTTGGGTGTGTTACTTATGGAAAGAGGCACTCAAGAAACCGGTGGGAGCTCTACGATTTATAAACCACGTTTCCAAAGGTATAAGATAGACGAAATTGACAAAATGTTTGGTCATGACATTTTGCGTCGGCCACCCTATCATTGTGATTTAACCCAGAAGAACTGATATGGCCTCAAATTAAACATCATGTTGCATAGCACAACAAATCTTTCACCATCAATGACATTAAAAAAACTCAAAAGATTTGATGAAGGCATTGGAAAAAGTGTCCCCCATCAGATTGGAAAAATGTGTGTCGTTACGTCCGGGAAATTGGAAATTCGTACTGGGAAAAAGATCACATCTGTGATATTGACATTCCCCAAATTATCATCAAATCATGTATTTGTATGATAAGTCCATGATCAAAAGTTAACTGAGGATTCAGACCACGACGCAGATTCATTGGACTCGAGTAATGTCGAAGTATTTGGCAATTGAAAATTGATGATAAGCGTATAACAACATGTTTAATATTATATGCCTATTAAATTTAAAGTGCGTGTGTAACCATGGTACGTCCATAGTGTAACATACAGTTTTTCCTTTCTGGCCTGTTTCAGGATCGAAGTTATAATATTGATTTATTCGGGAATGAGTTTACAACCTCTCCCAAAGTGTGGACATGTCCAAAACTTTTAATGAGGTGACACATTTGCAGAAACTGATTAATATAGTACCTGTTTGTTTCCCTAAAAAAATTACTGACTGACCATGGACTACCCCAGGTACCCAGGGGGTACTCGGATTTGGTTTGGTGGGGGTGGGGGGGGGGGGGGGTGCCACTGGAGATTCAAAACCCGTACCCATTTCTAAGGGTGATTTTGGAAAATCCATTTCTAAGGATTTTGCTTCATTAATTATAGACCAAATTTTCGCAAATTTTTGCCAAAATGTTCGCGAAAATAGACCCATTTGTAAAAAGTGCCCCATTAATAGGGATTTTTTGCAAAAAAAAGCGACCCATTAGAGCAGCACATCCCCGTTTAAAACCGTATTAAGCGAGTACACCCCCCCCCCCCCCCCCCCCCCCCCCCCCCCCGGTATTTGCACAAGCTTGAAGGGCAAGTCACCTTTTTTGGTTGACTAACAGCAGTGACAGTTCCAACAGGCAACTCTTTCCATTCTATTTCTGTGGCATGCAGGTAGGTCAACACTTGGTCAACACATGGCTTGTCCACTATTGTAATGTGGAAATGTTCACGCTATATTAATTTTCATGCTTCAAACAGCTTCCATGAAAATAAAAATGTGTGAATACATTTCAATTCGGTATAAGTCTATGTTAAATGAACTTTATTCAAATCGTGAATTTAAACACAAGCCAAATGGTTCAAAATTGACACTGAGTGTGAAACTTAAAGACACAAAAATGACCACTTAAACAGTATGGTATTATACCATACCAGGAGTGAATTGGATAAAAAAGGTGCCATGGATGATTGAATCACCATGGATGATACTAGACTGTAAACACTATAATTTTGTGGATACTTTATTTCACAAATTTAAAATTACTGCTATTTTAGCGGGCGTTTAATTTTGAGAATCTGAAATATCACTGTTACTTTCAAAGCAAAGTTGCCAGTTTCGCGGGTATTTAATTTCGCGAATCCACATCCCTTGCAAAACTCGCAAAATTAAATCCCTCACGAAATTAAGTGGTTTTACAGTACTCAGGTTTCCTCCTGCATCTAAAATTAACTTCTTGTCATGCATACATGTACATGGATGGATAGATATAATGTGATGGATAGATGTAAAGGAGTTCCTTTATACCCTACCACTGCATGTATTCAATGGGGACTTTTATAGAACGACACATACACTTACACATTGAGGAATAAGAATGGTAGGGTATTCCAAGCATTTATAGATTTATAATGTATGTATAAGCAAGAAAGACCTGGATCCTGTTTATAACAGCACAGACTACAAAGCAGTAAGTTATATATCCTGGTAGTCCGAGGTGGCTCAGACTTGTTCTGATACGATAACAGTGATCTACTCTTCACGAAGTCTGAGAAGCACCGTATTCAAATAATCGGGGTCCATTGGAGATTTAACACATTCACTTACATGCCGCAGGCTCACCGCCAATATGCTAGATCAAATCTTTGATATCACATGATTATCTCAAGTTCAAATTCAAGATGAAAATTAGCTCCTCATATTCCGTATTTTGACCATAAAAATTGACACTAAAATACGAAAAATTTCTTTCGAAAAATTGAAACTATGATGTCTCATAGGGCGGGGCGGTATCCAATATCGCTATTTTCGTTAAAATGCTTCAGGGGTATGAGGTTACGTATTTTTTGAATAATTTTGTTTTCCATTCATTTTGCTAGCTTATTTTATGCAAAGTTATTTTGTGCAAAGTTATTTGTTGGCGTTAATTAATCATTTAACAGGTCTTTATGTATACTTTCCTTTTTATTGTAGCTATCATTTATTTTTTAATGTTCATGTCTCAATCTGCTTCATTGTTTACGCTATACATGTATGTAGGCCTACCCCCGCATGTGTACCTGATTAATATCATGTTACTGAATTGAAGTTCATGCAATTATTTATTCATTTATGTAATTTAATATTATTTTATGTTCCTATATTCACTTTTCAATTTCATTTTTTAAGGTTTAACGTTTGTTTAGCTGATAATTTGTTGTTGTTGCTTACTTATTTATACTTTTTTCAAAACAGAGCTGTAGGCCCATAGAGATCACGCGCTTTTGTCATATAAATGACAGCTAGTAGTTTATCAGTAGGCTGTCAATTGCATACATAAAGGTCTTACGACTACCTGTGGTCTTACACATGACATGATGTTATAACTTTAGTCTCAACTATGGGTTTCATTATTTAAAATTGCCCAATCTATAAGTAGGGCTTCCAAAATCCAATATAAACAGCCCAGTGGCGTAACAGGAGAGGGCGGGGGGCCTCCCCCTCCCCTAGTCAGAACCCCCCCCCCCCCCCAAATGAAATATGACAAAATACAATGTTACAAATGACAGTGCAATACATATCCTAATTTGCCCAGTGACTTGACTTATAAAGTAAAAATTGCTCTAAAATGGTCTGAAATACCATTACCATAGGTAATTTTGATATGAAAAGGCAAACATTTTACTTTAGCGTTGCCCCCACACATGTATCTTTCCCCAATTTTTGTTTTAATACTGGCGCCGCCACTGCATATATGCCCCTCCCCCAGTCAGAGACCATGTCCCCTTGATGCCCCCCCCCCCCCCAATTGAAATACCTAGTTACGGGACAGTTACGCCCCTGAAACAGCCTGTCGGTGCTTGATCCCAGTGACACAAATTCGGATGAGTCACACCCGGTTCAGGTAGGGTTCTAGCCAGTAGCGTAGCCCACCCCCCCCCCCCCCCCCCTCTCCCGAAAAAAAAAATGACCGGGAAGATCGGGAAGGGAAAGAAAGGGAGAAGAGGAGACAAAAAGGGACGGAAACTGAAAAGGGAAAGGAAACGGACAGAAAGGAGCCTAAGGAACACAGACAATTTAGTTGGAAACTGCAGTTTTTCACACCGGTATGGGGGTACCAATGTACCTTTTCCAGAAAAAAACGCCCCCCTGTCTGTAGTTCATCATCAATGAATGTATGAACAAATTAGTTAATGAACAAACGACAGTCAATCAGTTTATAAAATAAATAAAAAATAAAAATAAATAACAAACAAACAAGGAAGAAAGAAATCATATATCAATCAATCAATCAATCAATCAATCAATCAATCAATCAATGTAAAGAAAGAAAGTAAAAAAGAAAAGAAAGAAATAATGAAAGGAAGACATAAGTAAATAATGATAATTAACCAATCAATCAATCAATATCAATCATCAATCAATGTAAACAAAGAAAGAAAGAAAAGAAAGAAATATCACTCCCACGAAAGGAAGACATAAAAAAGCATGATAAGTAAATAATGATAATTAAACCACTGAGCATGCATAATGCATCGCCACATCGATTGCATCGATCTTTTTGCAATACCGCCCGACCCTACTTTGATCAAACCAAGAAATCATTTCGCAATGTTACGGTTTACAAAATAGCCATGTGTAGGTCATGAAATTACTACTTTCAACTTCAATAAACTTATCTAAAGCATATATTTAACAAGCATTCTCTCCTTTTTTTCCTCTATTCTTTTTTCCTAATAAGCAGGAGAGAATGCTTGTTAAATATAACCTTTACTGAACTCTCGAGTGTCATTTGTTTGTTTTTTAAAACATCACTAATCCGGGTAAACTTCTTTTTGACTCACCCTGTATATGGGAACTAAAGTACAGCGATGTTGAGTATAACATCTCTTGGAGAGTCATCAAACAAGCAAAAACTTACAACAGGGCATCAATGCAACCTCTGCCTATGTTAGAAGTATTCTATAATATGCAGACCATATTGGGCCACTCTGAATAAACGCAACAAACTGGTAACTGCATGTAGACATGCAAATAAATTTCTCCTCCAGAACTTTATGTTATAATAATGTTATGCCGCACCGGGTCCTCAGGTCACCCGGGGCTTTGTATTTTGGTAATTTTAGTTCTTGATTGTTTTGTGGTCCATCAACTGAACGAACTTGCCCTTTACACTCGTGCTATATACCACGCCAATCGCAACTCCGCTTGATGCACGTTTTACCATGCGTTTTTTGACACTTCACGCACGATGCGATTTCACGTTCTTTCAATTACTATTCCGATTCAGTCAAAGGCCATCATCTGAAGAGTGTAGCATGGATTTAGTCCATACTAGTGTTAGAGAATAAAACATAGTTCTTAGCTGTTTTGCTATAGACGATGGTCTTATAACGTATAGGCTGTACCATATTTGGAGTTGTGTATGGTCGCCGCAGGCAAACAGCTAAGAACTATGTTTTATTCTCATTCTTATTTAGTTTATTGGTTATTTTGATCTTTTATCATAAAATTACGCAGTTTGTTAGATTTATTTTAAACAAACAACAACAAATTTCCCCCTTTATAAAATCGGCGAATCCATCTGTTTTCCAACATCCTGCTTCAAATTAATCGCGTTCTTTAGCAAACACGCATCTTTCATCGCTGCGTTATACCCACAACGCATACGGCGGTGACTTTGTGTAGGGCATGGCACGCTAACGCGATGACGCGTTTATCATACGCGCTGGAGGTATTATTTTTCGAATGAATTAAACCCCGCCCCAAACTATGCACCATTGTCTCATAATGTATGGGCGTGTCGGCTGAAAATCGGTCAAAAAACAATCAAATTGCCTGCTGAAAATCTCAAACCACACCCACTATATAAGAATACTAAATAATTATTAGTAGGTATAGCACATTCGCTACACTAGGGTCTGCCACAGAGTGTGTGCACACTCAGGTGAATTTACTTGTTTTCAGGCAAAACTTAATGGACTGGTTTGAAAAAACTTAATAATTTATAAATGTACACTCTTCACCATTAATTAGATTGATCTCTATTCTATCTGAATCTGAAGTTTGGTGATTATTCTACACCTGGAAGTGTTTTTTTTTAAAAATCTTTGCAAGTACTTTTTATGCCTTGCCTGAAAGTCACACACTTGGGTCCCATTGACAGCCCACACTAAGCAATGCAGCTCAGCATTGAAAAACACCCATACCAATAATTGACCATTCTGTTATGATGCACTCCTTATTTGGCACTGAGCTTGCTGTATAATGGTAGCTATGACCTCTCTGTACATGACCCTGCATCATACATATCAATCGAATGTTATTTGGCTGAGTTGTGGCTAGTTACATAATGTTTGGGAATTTGCTCTAAATTTTGATATAATTGCCCAATTTGAAAATTTGAAGGCCCAATTTGAAAGGTAGAAGGTACCAGATGCTACTAAAAACTCTCTACTTTTGGCTGATATGCTTAGTTTGTATCCATTGAATGCATCACACCAGAAAAAGACCCCAAAACACAGAATAAGCTTGTAATGGTAGCTTACTGCAGACCTCTCCACAGCAATTGCACTGATCGATAGCAACATACTGGAAATGGCTAGAGAATATGTTCAGGAATAAGCTAATGTAAACAAAATGCGAGTCAAACTGACATAATGTGCATATATGCAAAATTTGAATACATAATGAGCTCATTTGCATATTTAATGAGATAATTAACTAAATCTTACATTTTAATATACGTCTTGTCACAGGTAAACAGTATACCAAAGCTCATCTCTCTACTGCTTGTAGAACTTCAGATATTCACGTTACGCATATTAATTAGCTGGACTTAAGTCATTTTTTGATGATTTTCAGAGTTGCGATTATGAATTTTGAATAAAATGGCATATTCTGGAGTCTGCTGTACAAATATGAAATAAATATCATGTCTGATTTTAATAGAAATGGATAAACCTATGGCCAGTATCTTGCATCTGTGTTTTGTAGCTACTGTATGTACATAGTTTTATAATTAGAAGGATGTAAACTTGCTAAAATGTCAGGTTTGACCATAAATGGCACTGTCTGGCAGATTTCCGGTCATATTTTCCAATAATCAATGGACAACATCTTGAGAACCCTACAACCTTTTTGCATGATTTTTTTACCAAATTTCTACTTTTGCAATGATCTACAACATGAGACTAATTTTGTACACTTTCAGTGCATTTGAATTTTTTGGGTGCTATACCTATTATTAGTCATGAAAATGCCTATTGCCTAAGGTTAACTCATCATTTATGTAATCATTATCGTATATAATACATTTATATTTGGAAGTGTAGCTGCATCATTAAATATAAATCCTTTCCATTTGTTATCAATGTATTATGTAGAGTGTAATAGCAGACTGCCCCCCCCCCCCCCCCCCCCCCCCCCCTCTCCTGCGTCCTGATCAGGTTAACCTGGGTATGTCACACATTATAAATACTGAAAGTAAACAATTTTAAACATGTTTTAAACCTTTCTGAATTGTGATATAGAGATCTGGAGAGATATACCAAATCTAGGATGGACAGAGGCTGGGCCTGGGTGGTCCTGGCGGGATGTTTTGTGAATCGCATGCTAAACGATGGCGTCCTATCATCTCTTGGCGTTTTTATCGTGGCTTGGAGGATTCAGTTTCCAGAATCAGTGGTACAGCTTACCTGGATCACATCATTGATAGTCGGCATGACGCATATTAGCGGTAATTGACCGATTTTGAACCATTATTATGCATTGTGAATCTTCCATCCTATTCTTTCAATGCAATTGTAAACACCAATTATTCTGCACATTGTGTCAGCTGGAGCGATATTGGGCGACCAATATTTCTAACACTCGGAGGTCTCTTTAACACATTGAAGCTTACACGGCACAAATACACTTAAATCGTGTATTATTAAGCGATTGTATGTGTAGCAGTCACAAAATGCAGTAGAGACTTTTTTGTTTTTTTTGTTTAAATAGTTGGAAGAATTTTTTTTTTGGGGGGGGGGGATTTTTTTGGATTTTTTTTATTTTTAAATTGAAATTTGCTGCGAAATTTTTGGGAACTTTTGTTTAAAAAAATTGAGAATTTTTAGGGAAAAAAAATTGTATTTTTTAAAAAAAGTTATTGATATTTGTGATGCGATCTGTGAAAACCCGCCACATGTCGGGATTTTTCATATTGGAGATATTTATATCATAAGAAAGCTGAATCTGTGCTGATTACAGAACTGTTTTGATCATTTTTCTACGATCACTACAAAAAAAGTTATGAGTGAATGATGAGTGTGATGTCATAAAAAGCTACAAAACAAGAAATCATGAAAACAGGCCATAAAAGATACAGAATAACATTATAAGGCTAATTAGAAAAGTGACTTAAGTAAGTTTTTGAAGGTGAAATTTCATAAAAGGTGATGACACAAAGTATTAGAAATTAATTTTCTAAACAAAATCTATAAAAAAAAATTTAAAAAAAAAATATATATATATTTTTCTTATTTTACCCATAATCCCTATTTCACATTTTGCGACATCCGACGGGTTTTCACAGATCGCATCACTTTTTTACAATATTTGTTGGTTTTTGATTTTTTTTTTTTGATTTTTTTTTTATGTCAAGTCAGATTCTCAAAACATAATAGTGTATTATTACTGCGTCTCGCACAATAACAATGCATATTGTGCTCGACTGCGTCTCGAACAATATTTTTTAAAACTCATAGCTCGACCAATATCTTTGTGTATCACGCTCAATCCATCCAATTTTATATCATAGTTGACAAGGTGCAAGAAAATTTCTAGTGAATCGTACGGAGTTTTATGCACAGAACTGTTTCTTCCCTGAACAATAAACTCATTAAAAAAAACCTATCCCATCCATGTACATGTACTACAAAATATTATGGCGCCGCTGTGCTTTAAGTCCGGTCTTCCTGGGTTGATATATGACAACAATTTTAGGTGGTTTTGCTGTATCACTCACCTCCCATGCAAAGGTCCCAGGTTCAAGCCCGGCCCGGCCATGTGCAGGTTTCTTTGTTCAGTGTCCCACCTTTCCCCCAACTGGAAGAACTCAAGTGCCATTTTGGTCAAATTGAGTTATTTGTAATTCTGAGGTCTGTAAGGGCCAGATCTTTTTCTTCTTCAAAATCTATAGTTGACATAACCCCCCCCCCCCCCCTAGGGGATCACCTGGAGTCAAATTTCAAACTGTTCCAATTTTCATTTCCATGAAAATAATATAAACATACTCATTTGATTACAAGAATACAAAAACATATGGTTTGTCATTTCATGTCTATGACATCAAAGATCACATTCTAATTAAAGGGGCATTGAGAGATGTATCGATATACTAAATGAGCAAATAACGTAAAGATAATCATCAACATAGCCCCAAATCCAAAATGTCATACAATTCCGACATCGCCTTCATGCCAAAATAAGCAAATAATGGTACTTCCGGGTTGAGATTTGCCGGGAAAGTCCATGAGTAAAACGATGGATAACTTCCGAATTCAGCACCTGAGTTTCGATATGATGATATCGAAACTAAGAAAATCATGAAATTTTATATGATAAACGGCGAATGTTGGTCAACTGTTTCAGATGGTAGTTAGTATATGCCTAAGTATTACTTTGATGCAAAAAAACTGATTTCCAGGATAATTGAGGGCGCACTCCCATACGTATCTCTCAATGCCCCTTTAATGTCCAATTTACATAAATGATACATCAAATTGTTCCTCACAATATGGACATTTTAAATATGTATACAGCGCTTATAATATTGGGATTTCTTTGAGTACAAATCCAAAAGAAGTGACACATTTTACTCACTGTGATCAAATAGTGATCAACTACCACAACGGTAGCTTCAACAGACTATAGTCTGTTCAACGTAAGATGGAACATCACTGCAAAATTAATGGACAGTAACAAAGATCATGCTCTATGTTATGGCGAATAAACTATAGACCTTATAGTCCGTTCGGTGTAACATGGACAGGATTATGATGACCTTTCACATTGCAAAATAAATAAATATCATAAAAAGGTCATGTTCCATCTTATGTTGGATGAACTATAGCAACTGGGTTTATTACTGTTACTGTTGAAGGGTAATCACACAGTAGCTATAAAACTATTCTTCCCATCTGACTCATTCCCTCAATCCGGAAGTCCCCGGTTCAAATCCTGGTTGGTCAATGAACTCTTCTCACTGGCTAGCACTTGGGTGGAGATGAAAGCGAGCTCGGCCAGACAGCCCAAGCATTTGCGCGTGGCATCAAACTTTTATGGGGGCTCGTCTGGCGAATAGACTACAGGGTATCACCCAAAAATCCACCATGTTTGCTTCTTTTTATGCTGAAATATCATTATCCGATTCCGGAAATGCAAAAAAATGACAAATAAAAAAATCAATACGGATTTTTTTTTTATGGCATCATTCCCGGAATTCTCGATATTTCCGGACATCTTGCATCTCTGTAAATATAGTAAATAAATGATTTAAACTTGCTTTTTACGTACTACTCCAGGTCCCCTTGGCAGTGCTCTTTGTAAGATATTCAGCATAAGACAAGTGGTGATATGCGGTACTATCATAGCCACTATATGCTTCATAGCAGCAGCATTTGCAACACAGCTTTGGCATCTCTATATTATATTTGCCTTGGCAGGTCAGTGGTTTTAATTAATAGTTTCTCATCAAAATTTGTATTTACATGTAGGCGACAACAACAACAACAAAAACAAGCAAACAGACCTCTCAGGTAGAGTCGGTCGGTCATATTTTTCTGCCTTCAAAATATTTGTAATATTAACCCTAACCCCACTGAATGCTAACAAATGCTAATCCTAAGTCCCTCTCCAAGCGCTTGCGCCACTGGTTTTCGATGACGTAGTCAACCGAGCCTATATAGTGAGCGCAGTTTTCTGAGCGAATGTGTAGCTGAGGGCCGTGGCTTAGTGGGTGGGACGTAGGGCTTGAGAACGGAGGTCCCCGGATCGAATCCCGGCAGGTTCCCGGAGATTTAGTTGGTGTTTTTTCCTCGAAAATTGTGATCCCGATCAAAAACCCTAAACCGGGGTTAGGGTTAATAATATTTGTAATATACTAATACATTTAAATTTAAAAAAAAAATTAAATTGTCAAAACGACTTTGTAAAAGAATAAATAAAAGGGGTCTGTCAACATCGTAGAACAGGGTTTTCTGTCGGCCTCGTACACTAGAATTTGTGAAAACCCTAGTTTTCCATAGCTTACTCACATGGCAAAGCAGTCACAGCCTGGGTATGCCAAGCCATTGACCTGGGTTGATTACCTAGCCCTGAGAGAGCAGGTTCTTTCCCCATTATTTGTTAAATCTGTCCCCCCCCCCCCCCCCCCCCTCCCCACCCTTGATGGTCTTACTCCCAAAACAACCCCTGGGAAGGTAGACTTAAGACATCAAACTTAAGACATCAAACTTTTTGTTTGGTAAAATCACAATTGTATGAGGAGTCAGGGCTCTCAAATGAAAGGTTTCACTATGTTAACATTTAAGTGATACTGGGATCTTAACATTTTCCATGCAGCAGGCGTCTACAGATGACATTCAAAAAGTTCACAAAATGTTTCAAAAATATCACAATTATTGAAATGCATCACCATATTTGGAATCACCATGATAAATGGGTTATAATAAGTACAAACATGCCTAGTATTGGTTCAGTAATCCTTGTGATAGACTTTGAAAGTTGGGAAAGGTTTCTGACAAATGTATTTTGAATATGGTAAAACTAGTAATAGCCGTGTGGTAAGTGTAAGATGGAAGCAGGATGAAAAGCGGTCTTAATGCCCCTTTCCAATATCAGTGTGTTTACACGACCCCCTTCAATAATCAGTTGATCAATATTAGTTGTTATGAAATGTGAAAATCTAATAGATGTAGATAGATGCATTTTTTTTTATCAGACATGTTATTTCTTATTCTTTTGAAACAGGTGTAGGGTTTGGTCTGACTTTTCTATCATCCACTGTTGTTCTGACTTATTACTTTGACAAAAGATTGGCGAGGGCAAACGGTGTTTCCTCCACCGGTGTTGCTGTGGCAATTTTTGCACTACCACCATTTTTTCAACTATTGATAGACTACTATGGATGGCAAGGAACGCTACTAATCCTTGCTGGCCTCGTGGGCAACATTGGCGTATGTGGCGCCCTCTACAGGCCGACATTATTTGAATATGAAGGCAAGCTGCAGAATTATGCTCCTGAGGACTCGCCTAATTCTTTGAAAAGAGAGAATCATGCTCCAAAGGAAACGGAATCATCTGAAGCATCGAGACATGAACACAGTATTTCAGTCTCTTCTGATAACAGGACGGGAGCTTTGTCAGCATTTGTGTGGAACTTTCTAGGAGCTTTTGATTTCTCCCTGTTTCGGCTATTTAACTTTGATATGCTATTAATCTCATATTTTCTACATGGAGTTGGGTATATCATAGCAATTCACTATGTTTCAGTAAGAGCAGTGCATGCTGGCATTTCAGAATTAAATGCCGCTTATCTGATCTCAGCTATCGGGATCAGCTCTTTAATCTCAAGGATTAGCCATGGATATCTCATAGATTATCACATCCTACCAGCTTCTGTGTTAACAGCATTATCCTATCTGCTATGTGGAATAGCGTGTGCTTTAAATCCACTCATAGAAAATTATGCCGGGTTGGTGACACTCTCTGTCTTGGTGGGGCTGTCAAGCGGCGTGTTTAACTCTACCAATCCCCTACTAGCCAAGGAATATGTTGGGATGCAGCGAATCTCAAGTGGGATTGGTTTTATATTCCTTTTGATAGGGATAGGCGCAATGTTAGGTGCCTATTTAACAGGTAAGCAGTAAATACTACAGTGGAACCTCGTTAACACAAACTTTGTTAACACAAAATTCCTGTGAACATAAAGTGTTATTCAAGTCCCAAGCTTATAGTTTACCATTATAATATGACGGGATAACACAAATTCCTCTTAACACAAACTAAAATGCATGGTCCAGGCAACTATGTGTTAACGGAGGTTTCACTGTAGTAAGTAGGTTTTCACTGTATAAGTAGGTAACAAGATGAGTCCACTGGTTGCAAGATTGACAGACATTGAGAATATGGTATCTCAAAATACATTTGAAGACAAAATAGTTGAAAGATTATTATTGCAAATTAGGTATCAAATTAGTCAATAATTTACTAATTTACTACAATTGTTATTTATTAATTTCTTATTCGACAGGTGTACTAGTAGACGCTAATGGCAGCTATGATATGCCATTCTATCTGGCCGGAGCTTGCTTTGTGGTATGCTCTCTGCTCATCTTTGCTTTCCCAATCATCAGATATCTTAGAGGAGAAAACAAACAAGCTGGTGGCAACAAACAAACACAGGGTCAAGAAAATATCGCCATGGAAATGGAGGAAAGGAACCAGTCCCATGATAGATGAATTTCTTGCTCAGATGACATACTGACATCACACAAATAGTTTTGAGCCAAATGTATTTAAGAATTCCAGATGTTTAAAACTTACTGGAGAATGATGTACAATCAAACAACATGTTGTGGACAATGCTTCATCAGAAAACAATGTATAAGGTGTAAGATACAAGGCGGTAAAGGCAGATGGTCTTCAGTATTGTTTAGCAACTCCTCGGTATTGTTAAGACAGAAGATTATCTCTCAAGCTCCTCACCTATCGACTTTATCGACGACAGATGATTATCCTATCAACGTTATCTCCCTCCTTGAAATCGATTAAGTTCAATCGGTATGCCTATCAATACAAATTCACACGTACCATCTGGACATTTGTATGGTATGTGTAATGACGTCTAATCTAATGGAGGACATGGCCATACTCCCTTAGGGGGTAAGGACCCAACCTTTATACGTTTTTATGCAGGAAAAAAGAGAGGACTTCAAAAAAGGTCCTCACTTTTTTTTCTTCCTCACATTGCCGGCTGGTAGGGACAAAGGTCCTCGGATTGGCGGGTTCAACATTACTGTACACATCATGTACATCGATATGGCGGCACCGTGTGTGTATCAAATGTATTTTATTTTAGTTTTTATTTATTTATTTGAACATACACTTTTACAACAGTGGCACTCGTCTACCCGACGGTGCGTTCATAATATATCATACAATAGTAGAAAAAACAAAAGAGCACGAATAATTATTATATAGACTTGCATACAATAGTCTCAATAGACTCACTTTGAGTTCATGATATTACATCTAACTGCGGTATTGTTATTGTTGGATGTACTTGATAGGATAAGTGCTCGAGAGGATAATCACCATCAAACTTTTGTCAGAACAATACTGAAGACCATCTGCCTTTACCGCCTTGTTGTAAGATAAGTAATTGAATCTAAGTCACAAATATGATGGTAAGTTGCAGCAAACAAATATGAATGCCTATATTTTATGAGTTATCTGTTCTCCATTTCAAGACCAGTATTGATGCTATGCACACAAGAAAACTGAAAGCCAGTCTTGTGTCTGATCTTTATGACTGGTAGCATTAATCCATTATCCAATTGAATCAAAGTCACAAATATAATGGTACGTTGCAGGCTTTGCAGCAAACAAATATGAATGCCTGTATTTTACGAGTTATCTGTTCTCCATTTCAAGACCAGTATTGATGCTATGCACACAAGAAAACTGAAAGCCAGTCTTGTGTCTGATCTTGAGGACTGGTAGCATTAATCCATTATCCAATTGAATCAAAGTCACAAATATAATGGTACGTTGCAGGCTTTGCAGCAAACAAATATGAATGCATATATTTTATGAGTTATCTGTTCTCCATTTCAAGACCAGTATTGATGCTATGCACACAAGAAAACTGAAAGCCAGTCTTGTGTCTGATCTTTAGGACTGGTAGCATTAATCCATTATCCAATTGAATCAAAGTCACAAATATAATGGTACGTTGCAGGCTTTGCAGCAAACAAATATGAATGCCTATATTTTATGAGTTATCTGTTCTCAATTTCAAGACCAGTATTAATGCTATGCACACAAGAACTGAAAGCCAGTCTTGTGTCTGATATTGAGGACTGGTAGCATTGATGCAACCTACACAAGAAAACTGTGTACTGAATATGTATGACAGCTTATTTCAGGGCTGGAACATTAATGTTGATTTGCTGGTTTTAACAATTTTCACATGGTACGCATCTGCAGACGACATTCCAAAATGTGTTTCAAAAATGTTAAAATTATTGAATTTCATTACCACATTTAGAATCACCATGAGAAATGCATTGAAATAAGTACAAACATGCCTAGTATTGGTTCAGTAATCCTTGAGATAGACCTTGATAGTTGGGAAAGGTTTCTGAAAAATATTTTGTATATGGTAAAACTAATAGCCGCGTGGAAAGTGTTACAACATTGACAAAGGTGTTCTCTATCACATGTTTGTCACTAAACTAATCCTAAGCTAATCAACACTAGACATCCATCCTTCAAAGTCACAATGAACGATCTCACCAGAAATACCCTCTCTATAGATGAGGTGACCGTTGTTTACATCAGTAGTGTTTACAAATTGATTAGCGCCTGGTCTAAAGACATGCTAGAGGTACTAGTCCATGACTACTGCATACATTACTACATGTATATGAAAGCAAAATACACATCACTGAGCGCCAATTTTAAAAGCACATGCCCTTATGGTGCGCACGCAAACCGCCGGGCAACCAGATTTAGTACCTGGTCTCTCATTGTGCTTAGGGATGCATACCATGACTACTGCACTATTACACCGTAAGCATGGTAAGTAATGATCAATCAAGTGTGAATTAAAGCACCGTTCCCTGTAGGTGCGCACGCAAACCGCCGGGCACTACGTCACCGGTCACACCATCTATACTAAGTTGTTCAAAGTTTGAGTCATTCATCCGTCCATATTTTTGAATTCATGGTTTTATAATGTTTTGTGTATCTTTATCCTCTCACTGGTCTTCCTTGCCATCATAAGCCTGTTGTTCTGATACTCTTTGGGTCTCGACTTCCAACCTGTTATTAGAGCTATTCGTCATATACTTTTAGTATGACTTATAGCATGAGGCAACGCTTGATAATAAACCTAGCAAATGCAATTATTATGTGTCCCAAGGATGTGACCTGGTGTTTTCTCTTCGTATTCAGGGGGGTAACACATGATCGTTCCAGGATTTGAAAGCGTTTCAAGGACAATTTTGCTCATTTGACCCCATTTTTTGTGCAAAAACGAGGACATTTTGTCTGGAATAAAAACACCACTTATTTTACCATTTCAAGGACACTTTCTGAATAGTCCCTCTAAACGAGGACACATTTGGTTTAAAATACTCCCTTTTACAATTCATGCACAGAGGAGAGGACACAGGGTCTTTAAATATAATAGCAGGTCTACTGTTTTTTTGCTATTTTTGTGGACATAGCTTAAAAAAAAACCGGGGGGGGGGGGGGGGGGGGGGGGTACTCGGATTTAGTTTGGTCGGGGGTGTGCCGCTGGAGATTCAAAACCCCTACCCATTTCTAAGGGTGATTTGTAGGGGTTTTGCTTCATTTTAGACCAAATTTTCGCGAAAATAGACCTAATTTGGCAAATTTTCGCAAAAATAGAAAAACAGGACCCATGTCTAAGGATTTTTCAGTTGAAAAGCCTACCCATGGCTAAGGATGTCTCATGAAAAAACGACCCACTGGAGCGGCACGTCCCCGTATGCCTTACATACGTGAGTACCCCTCCCGGGAAAAAAACACCCCTAATTTTGGGACATGATATGAAAACTCCTCATTTTCCGCAACTGCTGCCGTCATAAGTATTTTTGTATATCGAAAACTACACTAATTCCAATGCAAAAAGATTCATCCATGTACCACTTCGGCTGAATAAATCAGTTGGAGATAGGGTTCCTTTGGGGCTACTGTCTGCCCCATACAGGTAAAAGTTGTTGTCACTGGTATTTTTGTATATCCAACGTATGGTTCCAATGCAAAAAGATTTATCTATGTACATCCTCGGCTGATTAAATAGGGGGAGGGGATTTAGCCCCACCACTTTTTGAGTGGGGAGGGGCTTTTGGCAACCTTAAACATTTACCCCACGCTATGAACTTGAGGGGAAAACCATCTTTTGAACAATTTAATTAAGCAAAAATGCCGGTCAAAAATGTCTGAACAAATCTTGAAGTGTAAAGGAAAATATGAGTTAATGAGGTCTGATATGGCTTAGAAACCCCCGGAAAGAGCATCGAAAAGCGGGCCAGAACCATATTGAAAACTTTGGGGGTATTAAATGCAAAAGGTCCCATATGAAATCAACCTACGCTTCGTGATCCAAATTCACCCCACACTGTGTACTATCGGGACTCTGGGACTCTTCCATTGCACTCAATGGGGTGAAGTAAACAATACACACACTAATGCCGCTTGAACATTTCACCATAAACATTCATTTGTAAGCAATAAAACAATTCAGTAATATTGCAACGTCAAATGTTAATACAACAATTAACGTGAGGTATTGTGACCATTTTTAAATGACGAACTACAGCTGAATAGATAATGTAATATACTTTTACACCCCTGTAGTGATAGTTCCGCGACCCAACATGTGGATCGATGTCGTATTGTATGTGTATTGTGTTGTATTGATTCACTGACCAAAACGGCCGCTGAGCCAAGATTTTGCCTAAAATAGTCCTGATTGGTGGGAAAAAACGTGGGTAGTTCCTTTCAACCAATCATATTATATTTTACATCAATCTCTGAGGAATTTTGTCTAGTATTCTGACGTAAGCGTAATTCTCGATCAGACGCTTCCATAAATTTTGCCATTGAATTTAGTACACCGACCCACGTAAAATGGACCTAAATCAGGCTACTTTGTCAATGCGTGGCATTCTTTTCTGCTAAAAGTGTAATTTTTATTTGGGAAAACGCGGGTTTATCTCAAATTTTAAATTGTAAGTGTTTGGTATTTTATTGAAGCCTATACTATTTACTGCACTATACCGAGCGTAATTGTAAGTTAAGTTGTTCCACTTGGCAGTGATGATCAAAGAAGTTTCGATTTGGCAAGGGACAAGCTCAAAATTATGTGCTTAGTGAGGTAATTAGGTTTGCGTTGAGCAGATGCACCGAAGTTTTCAATATGCTGTTGTTACATACGACTGGTTTGGGTTAGTGTATGGTTTATAATGGACACCCCTTTGACTGCAAGCGCATATGGGCAGGCAAGCTTTTGTTTGGCAGGCATGGCTGTTTGACTGTCCGATTTATAATTAGAATTATGAAATAAAGATTACATAGTGGCCCCGTTATGGTTTGACTTGATTTAGGTAGCGCTAATGAATACGAGTATCCGGTGAAAATGTCAAGAAAATTGTTTGAGCCCTTTTTAAATTATCGGCATTTTTTACTTCACACACATTTTCCATGTAACTCTATGGGAAATGTGGCCGACGAGGGCGCTATTATGGTAAATAATAATATTTAAAGCTCTATTTCTCAGAAATGGCACCAACAAATGTTCTGAAATTTCTCAGAAATGGCACCAACAAATGTTCTGAAATTTCTACAAAAGATGGCCAGTATATTCAGGTACTTGAATAAGTTAAAACCAGAACCGGGCCAGCAAGTTACGGTGTTCTCAGAATAAAACGGACAAATTATGTGGGATCAAACAGCCGTGCAGGCAGTTCGTGCGCACATTGGCAGGCAAGCTTTTGTTTGCTTGGCTGTTGTGACGTTTACAGGTGACATCGTCCATAGTAAATACACCTATATAATACTAATAAGCAATAAAAACACATGGTGGGTTGACCTATCATGGCAGGCCATTAATTAGGCCAACAATATAAATTGTCCATAGAGGGTCCTCAAAAGGTAGGATCGGTAGGTTGGATTTTTTTGTTTTTGTTTTGCTAGTGGTTGTTCTGGCAAAGTCTTAGCCAGCACGTCAAATTCTGAAACGTGTCAGATCTTTTGGATGACCAATACTTGATCCAAAATAACCCACATAATGCTACATGGTATGGGGTCACACGAGGGGTCGGTCGTGTGTAGTGGGGGTCAATTAATCAATTAATGGGTTTATTTATTTATTTTTTATTTTTATTTTTTATTTTTTGGGTGAAAAAAGCAAGAAAAAAGTGACACAGTCGGGACTGTAGTAGAAGGTCGGTCGGACGTGAACAAAACAAATTGAAGCCCTTATGTGACGCGACCACACAAAATGAGTCAGAAGTCAAAAACATCACATTTTTAAGTTTTCAATTTGATTGTATTGAAAATTAACAACGCATCGCTTTGCTGAAAAACCCAATTGTAAATGGACAAAAAAGTTCAAAAGATATGAGCAATTGAATGGGCTTCAAAACAATAGAAAAAAAAGAAGAAAAAAAGAATCATATCATTAGTTTGGTTATATCTCAAACTCAATATTTGCGACTTCCGACTCATTTTTCTTGATCATGTCATGCCATATGAAGGAGAGCAGCTTCATGAAAGTGATCCATGGCGTCTCACAATATTGGTACAAGATCTGTCTCATACTATAAGCACAGTTAGCAAAGTAACATATTTCAGATAAACCACATGATGCCTTGGGGCCCAAAATTACGCAGAGGTCGTGTGCATTTAGAATAACTTTGTACATGCCATAGAAAACAAAATTAATTGAAGTTTGAAAGTATGACAAATTACATCTGCATTTTTAACATTTTTGATTTCAGTGGTAAGATTTCCTAAAAAGTGCAAAAAAAGTGATTTTTTAGATTAAAAACAAAATGTTTGCACGTTTTGGTCAATAATTTCACAACTAAAAATTTTTAAGCAAAAAAAAATGTGATCCTAGATAATTGACTTTTTCAAATCGTGAATTTAAACACAAGCCAAATGGTTTAAAATTGACACAGAGTGTGAAACTTACAGACACAAAAATGACCACTTAAACAGTATGATTGAAAGTTCTGCAGTGAAAACAAGCTCAATACACATCCACATGGATAGATGGATGGATTATAGACAGGATAGCAGTATGAACATACAGGTACTTGGGGTAAGCATTTTATATTCACTACAGAATTATGCTAGGAGATTTATGTAAAGCAAGCAACATGGATGCCATTACATTCCAGTTGCCTGTAAGGTTTGAGCCCAAGTTTGACAGGTTGAACTGGCCATGACGCTAGTAATAGTAAGTTCCACCCAAGAATTACATCCATCCAACACCATAGACCTCATGCTGGGGACCTTGAGTGTGGCAGCGGTGGAACTAGAAACAAGCCTGAGGCGCTGCAGTCTTGCTACATGACTTGACACACGTGGTGACTTTCCGCCAGATTTGGGCTAGTTTTAAGACTAAAATCTGCTCTCTGGATAATATAACGTGATTTTGTTTTCGAAATTTGAACTTTTATTTTTATAAAATATGATATAGCACTACTTTATCACAAATTGAATTTAAAAATTGGAATTTCTTAACAAAAGAACATTTTCAAAAGTAGTATATAGGGCTTCTAGTTACACCCAGACTAAAGAGCCTTGAGCTATGCTTAGGACAGTGGTGGAAATGGTAGCACGCACGCTGGTAAGACACAGTTGGTGTAAAATAAATCAAATAAATGGTGTTAGGAGGGGATGATTTATTACCCTGGATAAGTCATCAAAGACGTGGTCAAGAAAGTTGGATTTTATACAGGGAACGGAACCGTAATGGCTGTATTTAACAGCTCAGCATACAAGTTATATATCCTGGTTGATTGGGTACAGGGCTAGAACTTCAGAGATTTTTTCAACCAGCCAGTCCGGCAGGTAACACACAAAAAATACCTGCCTGATAGAAATGTTACCAGCTACATGTGGATGTAGTGTGTAACCTGAGACTAATATAACTTAGATATAAGGGTCATTCTTCGGTAAATGTTACATTTCAAGTTTCTAGAAAATGTTACCAGCTACATGTGGATGTAGTGTGTAACCTGAGACTAATATAACTTAGATATAAGGGTGGTCATTCTTCGGTAAATGTTACATTTCAAGTTTCTAGAAACTCAGATTTAAATTTCAAATTTTTCTAGCTTTGAATATTTTTTCACAAAGATAAACATCTGTAACATATTAAAAACATGTTTGGCACAATCTTTACGGATATTTAATTGATTTTTCCCTTATTGTGTATAGGTTGGTCTCACGATAGAGTAATCTCCGTCACATTTTCAGTATAAAAATCCATTAGAAAATGTACATGATTCCAGACTAGAAAAATGTACATACATATCCCAAACTATAAAATAAAGAGTATTCAATTATTTTATTGTTCCAGTATAACATACCAATTTTAAAACTTCGCAAAAGTTTACAACCTTCAAAAAGTACCGATTTTTGGTTAAAATGTTGACTGTCACTTTATTTTTCATCGACACCCTCTTAGTGAACATACATTTTAGCTAAGTTAGCATGAGAACACTATTTATTTATAAATCATAACTGATAATTGTGTCCAATGCTGTATTACTTCACACATTATGAGCATCAAATACTCATGTGATGAAGATGATTGCATGTGAAAGTCATATCCGTCACGGTGCTCTGTCATCTCCGTCACGCAGAAAATCAACGAAAAGGTGACAGTGTTGACGAAGGGGACGTGTGAGAGATGACCATCTTAAGGGTTGGGACGGTATACCTTTGCTGGAAAAGTATGTCTAGCGGTCTTCTTCAGGGGCATCGTTAGTGGTCACTACTCTTTTTTTTACCACTGATCCTAAAAATCCAATGAATATATATTTTCAATTGATTCTATATAGCGTTCGGAGATGACACTGAATAAACATACGCACATACTATGTTTCGAAAAAACCCTGATTTTGTATGTATTGCTAGATAATAGCGTGCACTAACATCACATGTGTTAAAGTTCATGTGTGGTAAGTTCAAACGGTCAAAGCAGTGTTTATATTCTCCTTTTATTACGAATGATACGGCGCTGCATATGGTCTGTGACGTAGATGACACAAAACGTCGGGACAGAAATTTCCCAACAAAAACTGGTAAATTAAGCTCCAATAGGCCTATAATGCCACATTTGGATGGGTGAAATATGATTAAATCGTAAATAACTAGCGTTTATGAGTATTTTCATGACGAAAATCCCTTCCACCAAATTAATATGGCAATCAGAAATTGTACGCGTAACCATCGGGACACAGGGTTTGGCAGGGTATTGGCATCAAACATTGGACAAATGTTATATAAAAAAATAATTCTCCACCCTTTTATGATTTTGTTATGATGGGGATTATTTTTGAACAAAAAGATGTAGTTAAGAGTGATGAAATTACCAGATATAGGATATCAAAGTATCGGGACATGAAATGTGACATTTACCGAAGAATGACCCATAAGAAGCCCCCATTGATACCAGCTATTTGCAGCGATCCAGGTCTGGTCAATATGCCGCGGCATTGTTATAGTTGATGGCCAATCAGGTCGGTGCCACTGTACACAGATTCCCATTGCCGACATTGAAGCCTCTAATGTTTTTCGCCCTCGATTTACAAGGTACATTTATGCTAATGAGTTGACGCAAAAGGTACATCGCGCAGACATCGCGCTGCATCGAACGTCTCAATGTCCCTTATAAGGACTTTTGTGCTGTCAATCATGGCGTTGTCAAGATAGCGCCCCCATTTTGCAAGGTACATTTTGCGAAATCACGCCCATATGCTCAGGCTTCATATTTGCGATTCGAATAGCCTCTCCCATTACTATTAAACTTCCTGGGCCAATCTACTATCATTCAGTTTAATCTATATCATGACCTCATCCTTTGAGTAGTAGCGTGCTGGTGAATCCAGTGTTATCCACACATGTATTACAATTTTCTAAATAATCTGAACACACTGTAGTATGGGATGGTCACCAGCTTTACAGAGCATGATAGATTTCTAAAATGATCATGCATTTATATCGCTAAAATTATGGCATTCAGAAGAGCTCAGAAGAAGTATGCCAATTAAAACCTAAGTGATGACATTCTTGAACATATAAACAATGTATTATGATAATCAAAGTTCGTAATTTGTGTTCATATTAAAATATAAGCTGAAACACAAAATGTGATATTTTGAAGAACTTTTTTAAGAATAAAAGTATAAAATTCAAAATTAAAGAATTGTTCAAACCTTTCTGAATTATATAGAGATCTGGAGAGATAGACCAAATCTAGGATGGATAGAGGCTGGGCCTGGGTGGTCCTGGTGGGATGTTTTGCAAATCGCATGCTAAACGATGGCGTCCTATCATCTCTTGGCGTTTTCATCGTGGCTTGGAGGATTCAGTTTCCAGAATCAGTGGTACAGCTTACTTGGATCACATCATTGATAGTCGGCACGATGCATATTAGCGGTAAGTGACCGATTTTGAACCATAGTCGACAAGGTGAAAGAAAATTTCTAGTGAATTGTACGGGAGTTTTATGCACAGAACGTTTTTTTCCCTGAACAATAAACACGTTTTAAAAAAACCCACCTATTATTATTATTTATTATTTACCGGTGCTTATCGAGCGCATTTCCAAAAGATCAAAGCGCTGTACAAATTACATACATCAAAAAATAGGGACAGCGGTCCCAAATAGGTTGTCCGTTTATATGGGAAGCTTAAAAAACAAGGTGGCTCTCAAACCACAGGCATCAGGCAACTAGAAAGAAAGAGGACATAATATAGCCTCTTTGTTAAAGACATAATAAGTAAACATAATGTAAATAAATAAACATCCTGGAGTTTGGTTACAATTGTACTTACCTGTTTAAATGTAATTAATTGTACATATGCAGCCAATTTTACATCTTGACCTCAGATGGCCTTTGACCTTAGTATGTGACCTTTGACCTCATTAACATATCAAGGTTTTCATGTTGCATCTGCAATGTATGACCTGAGTTTGGTTGCAATTGGTAATTGTAAATGGACAAATGTAATCAATTTTACATATGCAGCCACTTTTACATCTTGACCTCAGATTATCTTTGACCTTGGTATGTGACCTTTGACCTTCTGCTTCTGCTTATTACTATGCAAACACAGCCATAAGGCTGTTATAACGCATAGGTCAGTGTGGTGGATGGTGTGATCAGTTTTTGAAGTGAGCTCTGTTTACGTGTTCTTTAATGTCAATTTGAGAGAGTGCGCTTTTGAAGGCAGAAATGTCTGTTATTGACCGGATGTTTGGTGGCAGGAGATTCCATTCGCGGATTGATTTCGGGTAGAAGGGGTGTTGATAACATATTTTGTTGAAAGGTGGCATCTCGAGTAGATGAGGTCCGGTGAGATTTCTAGTGACGCGGGTTCCCTGGTTTCGGTGCGGAGTTACATTTGATGGTAATATTTTGTGTACTTCTTTAAAAATGGCTATTAGTCGGGACTTGGTTCGACGGTCTTCAAGGGTTTCCCATTTGAGGTCGTTGAGCATTTTAGTGACACTTGATCTTCTACTGTAGTCACGGAGGACGAACCGAGCTGCGCGGCGTTGGATTCATTAATGTATGAAGGTTTCCATGATGCATCTATGACCGAAGTTTGGTTGCAATTACTCATTGTATGGTAAAGAAATGGACAAATGTAATCAATTTTACATATGCAGCCACTTTTACATCTTGACCTCAGATGACCTGTGACCTTGGTATATGACCTTTGACCTCATTAACATATGAAGGTTTCCATGTTGCATCTATGACCCGAGTTTGGTTGCAATTGGTCATTGTATGGAAAAGAAATGGATAAATATAATCAATTTTACATATGCAGCCACTTTTACATCTTGACCTTAGATGACCTTTGACCTTGGTATGTGACCTTTGACCTCATTAACATATGAAGGTTTCCATGTTGCATCGATGACTGAAGTTTGATTGCAATTGGTTATCGTATGGAAAAGAAATGGACAAAACAAAAAGTGTATACCAAATTGTTGACAGACAGACACAGACACAACAGACAGACGAAGGATGCTGCCATAAGGTCTCTTCCTACGGACGACCTAAAAATGGCATACAATTATATAACAACAAAATAACAGCAACATTTTTTAAAATATGATATAAAAGATGCATTACAGCAAAGCACCACTGTTGTATAAAAAGTATTACATAATTTACACAATAATCAGTTACAAAATGTTTAAAACATTTACACCTACATTGTATCCCATCCATGTACTACAAAATACTATGGCGGCGCTGATGTGCTTTAACCCTAACTCTACCCCCCACTTTTTCAGAATTTGTTTTTCAACATGGAAAATCGACCAAAATATCCCCCCGGGATTTGATCCAGGGACCTTCAGCACGTAGAGCTTAGGATTCCCCACTACACCACGACTGTCAACGGTAGTCTGCGCAGTGTATTGCGCAAACTATATGGATTGGGTCAATTTTTCCATCGAAAAACTTCCACGCCGGGTGGTACCAACATGCCCAGTCGTGGTATATTGTGGTATATGGTAGGGTTAGGGTTAGGGTTATATTAACAAAACTTAGAAAATGTTTGAAGAAAAAAAATTCAAAAAAAATGCTTCTTAACCCTAACTCTACCCCCCACTTTTTTCAGAATTTTTTTTTCAACGTGGAAAATCGACCAAAATATCCCGATATTTGATCCAGGGACCTCCAGCACGTGGAGCTTAGGATTCCCCACTACACCACGACTGTCAACGGTAGTCTGCGCAGTGTATTGCGCAAACTATATGGATTGGGTCCATTTTTTCATCGAAAAACTTCCACGCCGGGTGGTACCAACGTACCAAGTCGTGGTATATTGTGGTATATGGTAGGGTTAGGGTTATATTAAAACTTGGAAAATGTTTGAAGAAAAAATAAAATCAAAAAAATTGCTTCTTAACCCTAACTCTACCCCCCACTTTGCCCTGTAATTTTTTTTCTTTCGTGGTAATAGCAAATGTCAATCTATCAGTCACGTTAGTGATACATTTGTAGAATCACATCCATTAAACAGAAAGGCAAAATAATTCCATTTGTAAACTGAAAACAGGCATTTTAATGAAAATGGTATATCAACTCATCACATTTTCTAATATGACCACATATGAAATTCCAATGGAAGACATGGTACTAAACATTCATAGAATACCCAGTCCCATGGGTTTTCACGTGTCCATCGTCGTCTGGCTACAGGGTATCACCAAAAAAACACCCCATGTTTGCTTCTTTTTATGCTGAAATATCTTCATTAAAAATAAAATAAAAATATGGCCTCATTTGTGGAATTCTGGATATTTCTGGAAGTCTCGCATCTCTGTAAATAGTGATTAAATTGTTTAAACTTGCTTTTGATGTTTTACTACAGGTCCCCTTGGCAGTGCTCTTTGTAAGATATTCAGCATAAGACAAGTAGTGATATGTGGTTCTATCATAGCCACTATATGCTTCATAGCAGCATCATTTGCAACTCAGCTTTGGCATCTCTATGTTACATTTGCCTTGGCAGGTCAGTGGTTTTAATTAATAGTTTCTCATCAAAATTTGTACTCAAGCGACAAAAAAACAAACAACGGGCAAACGGACCTCTTAGTCCTCGGTCGGTCGTTTTTTTCCTAATTTTTGTGTGTGAATTCATACATTTTCAAAAAAAAATTCAAATGTTTTGAAAAATTGTCAAAACTACTTTGTTTTCCTTAACTAACTCACATGGCAAAACTGGCAGAGCCTGGGTATACAGGCTGTCCCAAAATGATTAGTACCCATCTATGCCCAAAGTTAATTAATTATTTTCATCATCAAAATAAATTGGAAAAGGTCCGTTGTTTTTTCATCATCTATGACATACTGTACCCTTTCATTAGAATTTTAGATCATGAATATCAGATTTATCAAACTCAAGATACACTCCATTATGTAAAATAGTAGGGACACCTCTTATATTATTTTTCTTCTCTTATTTTTTGATGTTATTCTCTATGTTTGGGTGTTTATCCTATTCCTGTCCCACGCCACTTTCTTTGGCTTTTTTACTTGCCCAATTGTGTTTACTTGTATTTTTGATTATTTTCTGAGTTGCAGTGAACCAATTGATTGGCCCATCAGAGCTCTCTGTTGAGAGTTACCTGTTTGATTTGTAATCACTCAGTTCATTGACAAAAAAAAAAAACTCAACCGAATAATCGTTAAAATGTCAATTATTACCAAAATGAACTTCGCAATTTTGAACCGCGCACTTTCGGTTCTAAAACCGAGTTAAACTCCTGCGGAATCTGAACTATCATTTTCAAGAGTGATCTTGAGGTCAAATTTAAGTCTTTTTTGGAAACTAAGGTCTTGAAATATTCCTAATGACAGGATCTGTCTTACTAACTTATTAAAACCAGTCTCTGACATTTACAAGCAGATCGAGTATCTGCTTCTGGCTACCCTTACCCTAGTATTACACCACACAGCGACAACACGGCCACAGCCTGTTTTTATAACCCGGCGTGCAAGTTTTTGGGCTAGAAAATGGATCCAGGCTATATACTCATTTTGGCGGTAAAGACTGAAATGAAAGTTACTCTAGTCACTTTCAGGGTTTCACAGACATGCCTGTGTTTAATCAAGCTTGACCTGTAGAATGAAATGTTTGATTTGTGTATCAATCAAACACATCAATCAAATATCATATGCAATACCTGTTTGGCTCCAATAATACTCATTTTGGCATTTTTCAATCAGATGTGTTATTTCTTTTTTTCTTTTGAAACAGGTGTAGGGTTAGGTCTGACTTTTCTATCATCCACTGTTGTTCTGACTTACAACTTTGACAAAAGATTGGCGAGGGCAAACGGTGTTTCCTCCACCGGTGTTGCTGTGGCAATTTTTGCACTACCACCATTTTTTCAACTATTGATAGACTACTATGGATGGCAAGGAACGCTACTAATCGTCGCTGGCCTCTTCGGCAACATTGTTGTATGTGGCGCCCTCTACAGGCCAACATCCTTTGAATATGAAGGCAAGCTGCAGAATTATGCTCCTGAGGACTCGCCTAATTCTTCGAAAAGAGAAAATCATGCTCCTAAGGAAACGGAATCATCTGAAGCATCGAGACATGAACACAGTATCTCTTCTGATAACAGGACGGGAGCTTTGTCAGCATTCTTGTGGAACTTTCTAGGAGCTTTTGATTTCTCCCTGTTTCGGCTATTTAACTTTGATATGCTATTAATCTCATATTTTCTACAAGGAGTTGGGTATATCATAGCACTTCACTATGTTTCAGCAAGAGCAGTCCATGCTGGGATTTCAGAATTAAATGCGGCTTATCTGATCTCTGCTATCGGGATCAGCTCTTTAATCTCGAGGATTAGTCATGGATATCTTCTAGACTATAACATCCTACCAGCTTCTGTGTTAACAGCATTATCCTTTCTTTTATGTGGCATAGCATGTGCTTTAAATCCACTCATAGACAATTATGCCGGATTGGTGACACTCTCTGTCTTGGTGGGGCTGTCAAGCGGCGTGTTCAACTCTACCAATCCCCTCGTGGCCAAGGAATATGTTGGGATGCAGCGAATCTCAAGTGGGATTGGTTTTATATTCCTTGTGATAGGGATAGGCTCAATGTTAGGTGCCTATTTAACAGGTAAGATAATAAGTATACAGTGGAACCTTGTTAACACAAACTTTGTTAACACAAAATTCATGTGAACACAAAGTGTTATTCAAGTCCCAAGCTTATAGTTTACCATTATAATATAACGGGATAACACAAATTTCTCTTAACACAAACTAAAATGCATGGTCCAGGCAACTATGTGTTAACGGACGTTTCACTGTAGTAAGTAGGTTTTCACTGTATAAGTAGGTAACAAGATGAGTGCACTGGGCGGAAGATTGACAGACGTTGCGAATACGGTATCTCAAAATACATACAATTGAAGACAAAATAGTTGAAAGATTATTATTGCAAAGGTATCAAATAAGTCAATAGTTGAAAACAGTATGTTAAGTAGGAACGCAAAGACTGAAAGAACAGTAACAACAATTTGCAGAGTGGGGATGAGGGACTTTTCAACTTTGTAGCATCTTTAATCCGGAGTGTTACATCGAAATCCTGCGATGCTACCAAACCTGTTTCCTCAGGAACTGATTCAAGAGACAGCAATCAATCAATCAATCAATCACTGAAATTTATATAGCGCCAGAACCAAGAAAGTTGTACTAAGATGCTTTGGCAAAATAAAATACAAAGATAAAACTACAAAAGCATGTTCAAAAAGATGACATTTTAAAAGTCGTTTAAATATGTTGATGGAATCTGCATTTCTGATATGATCTGGAAGCCGGTTCCATTGACGAGGAGCATAGGATGAAAAGGCACGATCAGCAAATGTGATAAGGCGAGTTCTTGGTTCAACCAAATGTGGTGCAAAATAAGGGGTGGAGCGTAGACACCTGCGACCAGTCTGAACATGGAGCAAGTTTGCAAGATAGTCCGGTGTTTGTTGATGGAGAGATTTATATGTGAGGACTAAAATCTTGAAATCAATCCTATGCTCAACCTATGCCAATGAAGGTGAACAAGATTGTGAGATATGGGGTCATACTTTTATGCCAACATATATGTAGGAAAATAGTAGAATGGTATACCAAGGCTATAATAGGAAACAGGTGAGTTATCTAGATTGAATCCTGGATTGAAAGCAATTTTGTGTGGAATTTACTAATTTACTACAATTGTTATTCATTAATTTCTTATTTGACAGGTGTACTAGTAGATGCTAATGGCAGTTATGATATGCCATTCTATCTGGCCGGAGCTTGCTTCGTGATATGCTCTCTGCTCATCTTTGCTTTCCCAATCATCAGATATCTTAGAGGAGAAAACAAACAAGTTGGTGGCAACAAACAAACACAGGGTCAAGAAAATATCGCTATGGAAATGGAGGAAAGAGACCAGTCCCCCGATGGATGAATTTCTTTCTCAGATGACATACTGACATCACACAAATAGTTTTGAGCCAAATGTATTTGAGAATTCCAGATGTTTAAAACTTACTGGAGAATGATGTACAATCAAACAACATGTTGTGGACAATGCTTCATCAGAAAACAATGTATAAGGTGTAAGATAAGTAATTGAATCAAAGTCACAAATATGATGGTAAGTTGCAGCAAACAAATATGAATGCCTGTATTTTACGAGTTATCTGTTCTCCATTTCAAGACCAATATTGATGCTATGCACACAAGAAAACTGAAAGCCATATTTGTGACTGGAAGCATTGATGCCATACTGTAAAACACTATAATTTCGCGGATACTCTATTTCGGGAATTGAAAATTTACTGCTATTTTAGCGGGCATTTAATTTTGCGAATCCGGAAATTTTGCTGTAACTTTTGATGCAGAATGTCAGGTAAACGCTTCTAAATACTCTCATTTTATGCAATGAAATATAAAAATAAGTATACAGGATTTGGTAATAGGTTGCTTGCCAATAAAGAGGAGTGAGAAGCAGCAGACAAAAGGAAGTATGGGACACTTTGATGTTTGGTAAAATAACTATTTTTGAAGATATTTCCCTATTTCTTCAAGCAATTATTTATCTTTTTTAAATATTAATGTTATTTAATGTCTTTCTTTTACAGAAAATGTAAAAAGAATGAGGGAAATTATATGTTTATGTTATTAAATTGTTTAAATAAACCAAAACTATGTGTCCCATACTTCCTTTTGTGGTGGTTTTTCATTAATTGCCCTATCTCTTTACTGTACAAAATCAAAGGAAGCAAGTCCTCTTTACATGATTTTCGTACTTTTGGTGGTGTTTCAGGTTCCACAGTGATTTTAACGTGAATATAATGTCTTCTGAAGCTAAACAAACTAAAAAGTGTATTTTGATGAAAGTGTCCCATACTTCCTTCTGTCGTGGGTGGGCAGAGCTTTACATGTATATTGAAATCACAACCGTAATGTAAATAGGCGTACAATGTTCACTAGTGTATAATGACCACAATGTGGTGGTGTTGTTGGGAAATCGGGTAGCTTTATACAGAGTATTTTTCTGCGATATATTAAAAATAAAAAAGCATTTCTGCCACTTTATTGACACCTTTGTTACAGGTTGTATACAGAGTGATAAGGCCAGTGAGAGTGATAAGGCCAGTGAGAGTGATAAGGCCAGTGAGAGTAAATTCCTTGTTTCCTGTTACCTGACCAACCCAATTTTCATATTGTTTAAAACTGTCATTATTTAGAATGAAACTTGAAATGTATAGGGTTTTTTGGTGTGTGTGTGTTGGTTTTTTTTGGTGGGGGAGGGGGTGGGGATATAATTTTCAAGTGGCTCAAAATGGCAGGTATCTACCCCTGTTCACTTTTAAAGGGTTTTATTGGTAGTGATAATATATGGTTAATAGGGTTGACTATAATACACCAACTGAAAAGGGTTAGTTTTGACTCGGTTTCTAGTTATTTCTTACCCTTTTTGTGTCAAATGACCAAGAAAATAACATAAAAAGCGTTAAAAAAAAGATTAGTAAAAGAGTTAAATTGAACCTTTTTTCAGTTTGTGTATAGTTGACCCTGAAAAGGGGTTATTTTTTTAACTACCTATTTTTAAGTTTAAGATGTCTTCCCCTAATTACCACTCACCTCTTCCAACTGTTCCGTCCTAGTTCTTGAAGACTTCTGTTCCTCAAACAAGCTCCTCTTTGTAGCGCTTAGCTGTCTTTCCAATTCCGATCTTTCCATAGGTGACAAATCCCCTTGTCCTCTTCTAAGACGAGATTTGAGATCATCTCTCTCTTGGATGATCTCTTGAATCTGAACAAATTGAGTTATAAAGTAAATGGGAATTGATATTTGCTTTCATTTCACATTGAGTCTTCGCAAGAGTATCACACACTGTTCAAGTACTACTTTCGTTCATTTTTTTTGCATTTGAATTTGCATACTTGCTAACATTTAGTGTAAAACTAAAACTAAAACAGTTGGGGGAAGTTGACCCCTCAGCAACTTATCCAAGGGAAGTGAACTAGATGTGGTTTTTTGGTTTTTTAGCATTTCGGAGAGCTACGAGGGAGATTATCTGAATAAATATCTCCATCAATTACTGTTAGGGCCATCATCAATTCATTCCAAGTCAGATGTAGGCTTCCTTAATATTACAGATTTGTTTAACGATTTGATTATGAAATTCCACCGAAGCGTTTTTTTTCTAAATATAGTCTAATATATCATATCATTATAGTATGAGAGACAATTTGTTTCACCACACGTGGTATGTGTGACACAAATGTTTGTATCCATAAATGTGTGCTTAACCCTTACAGCCCCAGATCCCATGAAATCCCATTTCCCAGTATCCTGGTTCCGCGTGGCGCTGAGGTTTTTGTGTGAAATAATGGCCCCGGGCTGTATAGCTGGGCGAATACACTCGCCCAGCACAGCTTCCCCCGTGGCGCAGTTGGTAGAGTGTCCGCCCGCCAACCGAGAGGTCGTGGGTTCAAACCCCGGGGCGTGGCACCTCCTGTTGTGTGTGCTTTTTTCGCTTGAAAAAAATTTCATTGGAAAATCCACCGGGTGGGTAAGGGTTAATGTACTTAACAAAACCCAAATCACTTGTTTGATACTGACTATAGGGAGACCGTAAAAATAATGTTTGAAAAGATAATTTGATTTCGGATGAAAACTTTCACAAAACTTGAGAAATAGACGGAAGCACACTAATTAACCATATAAGTGATAATACTCTATACAGAAAGGGAAAACTATTTTTTGTTGTTGATCGAGATGTGTCATTTTAAATCCAATAAGTTGGTTTTGAGAATTCTAAAATATCCAGAACACCAACAAATTAACTTAACCTTTTAAGTCCTAAACATCACAAAACTCCATTTGAAAACTATGCTCGCAACGTTGCCTCAGTCTATCTCCCCGCGTGATCACGGATAGAAAAGCTGATTTTGGGAGTGCAACCCCCTGGCAAGTGGACTAAGGCACAAACTCCCATGCTAGTGGACCCGGGTTCAAATCCAACTGCCGATTGAGCTGGTTTCCCATATAAATCTCTCCCACCTCTTAACCCTGATAGTTTTATCCCCGGTTCCACCTGGGGAATGCCGGGGTTAGACCAACGAGTGACTTTTAAATTATGGGGACGGCTAAGCCAGTATTTTCTGTTAAGCTTTGTGTGTCTTGGATTAAAACCGATCATAAGGTAGCATCATAAAATGCCACATAGCCTCTAGTGCTGTCATAAAATAACACCTCAACAGTAATAAATAACCTGACACTCTCACTCACAGAAACTATTATTGACCTGAAACAGAAACTATTATTGATCTGAAAAGATACATTCATTGTCCCGAGTGCTCGTGGGTTCGAGTTTAGGTGTAATAAAACACAGAGTGAAACAGTTGTTTAAAATACTTTTTAAATATTGTTACGTAAATCACGTCGGTGAATTTATGCAATAATTTTAGTTTTCAAAATGTTTGATGGATGTGAATTTCCACGGACTTGTTTTTTCTAAAGATAGTTTAATATATCATAACATTATAGTAAGAGAGACAATCTGTTGTCAAAACAGATCACTAGTACCCGTATTGAATACAAGGCTTTTCAAACCTGCGAGTCATACAGGTGCTAGCAAGACAGACATAGCACACATTTTCTACAACATTTTAATAGAGACTATCATCCCTGCTTTTCACTGTCTCTGGAACAACCTACTTCATTGGCAGTCAAATTAAGTAGATCTGCTTTCTCTGCATTCCCCAGATCTTCCTTGTCGTTAGATGTACTTGATCTTCTAGCGTCTATGCTTTCTTCCATGTCTTGAAGCTCTCTCCGAGCTTGGTCACGTTGGTATTCTAATACCATTAACTCTGAACTGTTTAAAAAACAATAGCAAAAGATGGTGGCAAAATAAGCAACTCAAATGATAAACCATAGCATACATTAGGTGCACACACACTACTATTGTTTACATTAGCCGGCCACTAACTGAGCGTCCGGGCACATAGCTACTTAGACCGGTCGCTACGAGCTCTGCTTGAGTGCACATCCATACATGGAGACTCAGCCCTTTTAATTGCATCATAGCGCACGTTCACACCAGGTCACAGAGTACAATAGGCGCTTCAACCTGTTTTGAGCAAATTGGTGCTGTACAATTTTGTCATGATAATCCATTTGTATATCGATGGGTGTAGTTTTGGATGTCAACGGGGGCAAGCACCCCTCCAACCCTTGTCAGTAAATTTAGTTTTCAGCTTATTTCCCACTGATAAGCGCTATGAGCGTGTTTCTACTGGGGCACTGCAAAGTTAACGGTAAGATTTAACGGTAATGTTTCTACTCGTGAAAAGCTACTGCAAAGTTTATCTATCCTAGTCGATGGGCCACTACATTTGAACTTTTGTTATACCAAACAATGCCGCCCCACCTGAAAAAGACTGCCTCACAATGCATAGAATCCAGCGTGACACAGGTCACTGAACTTAATGTTAAGATTAGACAGCTGGCTGTTTCTACTGGGAAAGTTACCATTAATTACCGGTAACAAACTGGTTACTGGTTTGTGAGTTTTTGCGGTTACAAAACTTACCGTTAATTAACGTTATCTGGCTGTTTCTACTGGGCAAACTTACCGGTAATTATCGTAAAGTTCCCCAGTACAAACACGCTCTATGAGACAATAGTATGTAGATTTGGGCGGGGTTTAATTTATACCGTCCTTCAGGGCATATGGTCACTGCATCAAAATATTTGAACATACCCTACACAAAGTTGCCGGCGTTGTGACTGTCGCAACCATTCATGAGTCCAAATATGGTATTTACACACAGCCTATACATTACATTAGAATCAACTCAAATGAATGCATCGTTACTGTGAACCATTCACAATTTCAAGCCTAATGATTTGCAGCCATTAATCATGTGCAGGATACTTTTGCCCCATCTCAACTAGTAATAGCCAACTGCCCCACGTCTAGAAATGTGTCCTCGTTGTGTTAGTTGGTCTGGTTAATTCCAGACTGGGACCAAAGAAAGTCAGGAAATCAGGATTGAGGGTGCCCCTATGTCTTTTAGGAGAAGCCTCTGCATTGCTGCTTTTTTAATAATCATTTTGATTATAGAGAGTTGTATTTGCATATCTTTACAAGCAAGACAGGTTTGTATGCACAAAACAAGTTAAACCCTGGTCTAACTTTAGACCTGGTCTAAGTGAAGAGTAGTCCTTCTGGAAGGAACATTTTATTCATTTATATTCTCTAATTCTCCCTAGTAAAGTCCAAAAGTAAGGCTAAATTAAAAAATATTTTGTCTCAAAGCTCTTCAGTTTTTCAAAACCTAATGCAGAATGCGTTTGGTTTTTTTGGTTTTTTTAAATATAAAATATTGAAATCCTTGTAAAAGTGACTTTTTGTATTTAAAATGATGTGATCAATGAAAATCTGAAAAATCGGTGAAATTTTGGGATTTTGGTTTTTTTTTCTTCTTCTCAAATTTTTTTTTAATTTTTTTTTTTTTGTTCTTCTAATGCGCATCAATAAATCAATAAACTAACGTGCGCGGGAGCTTTGAGACAAATGATTTTTTTAATTTAGCCTAAACTTGGATTTGCCAAATGAGGCAAATTTAACACTAACATATATTGCCCTTTATAAAGGTGCATTAGTATTTTTGTAGAATGGCCTCATTTCGAGAAGGACTATTCTTAATTTAGACAAGGTTTCAAGTTAGACCAGGTTTAAGTTATCTTGTGCATACCGACCTCAAAGCCCAATCAATGAACTTGGCATCACTTACCGTAACTCATTTGCCTGCTCCAAGTTTTTAGTGGTCATTTTATCTGCTTTATGGATATCATCTTTATTGCGAAGAACTGCCTCATGTAATGTCTTGAGTTCCTTTAAGGCTACCTGTCAAATCATAATAACAATAGAATTTGAGTGATGATTCTCTTAGCATATCAAATCCTGCTAGGTTATATACCTTGGATATGATAATTTGAAAAACTGGGGTCTGAAAATTCTGAGATTTGTGATGTGTTTTCTACAACATGAAAAAGGAAAATCATATACATGACACTTTTGATGACTTTTTACATTCATCTCAAATAAATGAAGTAAATAGTGGAAAATGCTGTGATTATATATAATTCATCTCAATCTGTTAGGGGAATAAATATAGGTATTAACATTCAAAATTTACATACATAAACACACCTACACAAAACGAAAATTTCATAAACACAAGTACAGTAATTATTGCACTACAGGCTGTAACAAAAAAAGTTATACAGTTTTGAAAAAAATATTAAAAATATCTCCCGTGGAATTTCTGTTTCGAGTTTTAATGGCGTGCAAGGGGAATTTTCTTAGCTTTCGAATAAGCGTTGTTTCATGAGTATTGAGTATTTGATCATAAGAAAGCTGAAACTGTGCTGATAACAGAACTGTTTCGATAAAATCTTGCTAGGTTATATACCTTGGATATGATAACTTGAAAAACTCGGTTCTGAAAATTCATTTGTGATAATGGTACTACAGTAGAAAAAACCACACGGCACCAGTTTTATGTTCCAGATTTTCCGAAATTTTTCACTTTCAATTTGAAGGGGTGTACTATACTGGTATCCTTGGCCTTAAAGGTAGGTGTTCCGATTGCTAGCCCTATTTTCAACTTGATGTTTTCTATTCTTCATGAAGGGTCATCCTTAAAATAGTCATATTCCAATGTTTGAATCGCATAACTCCAATGGTTCTTAATTTAGAAGCACAAGGTGACATGAAATTTGTGCATTGAGTTACACAAACTGGCTGGATGGTTAACCAACTTTGGCAGTAATTCACTGTATTTTGGCCTATAACCAGTCAGCTGTAGAACGGGACCCCGTTTCAATTGAGGGCGCTCTAAAACGATGGGTGTACGTAACCAAGGTAACGCACACCTGTCAATTTGCGCAATGTTTGAATTTTCGCCTTTTACCCAAATTATCTGCATAAAAAGTAACTATCAAGGGCAGCATAAGGTACCAGAACTCCTTGCGACATCCAGTTCGATGATTTCATTTAACCTTTGACCCAACATCACACGCCACAAGCTAAAATTATGTCTTTTTGACCGGTTTGCTGCGATGAGACCACCATTTTATAGACGAGATTACACCATTTTATAGAATTTTTAGGGTAAGTGTGATAATTTTTACATTAAATATAAGCCCTATAGTATTCAAAAGTGATGCCTTTGTAACGGTTATCTCTGTGATAAGAGAGTTATTCCGTCGTTTACAATCGTCAAAATTGGCTTTTTATGAATCTTGAAAATAACTGTGACGTGAGGCCGTTCCCTTGGAAACGCTGTCCCGTTCCCAAGCCCGCCCTCTATTGAAAAGTGTGTTTTGTTCGTATTCCGGCGGGCGACGGACTTCCGTCACTTGATGATTCGGCGTGTATAAATTGATGGCAGCGCGTCACTAAATAGAGCGCCCTCAATTGAAACGGGACCCGTTCTACAGCTGACTGATAACGTCTAAATTGATAATATCTTGCGCCAAACATTTTACAAAAATAATGAGAAAAATATGGGTTTCCTCTGATATCAAAATATTTTAATGTGAACAAAAAGCTAAAGTGATCAGAACATACACCTTTAAGGTGAAAGACATGTGTATATTAATGGGGGCAAGAATAAAATCTGAATTATTGAAATCACTGAAAGATCATATTCATATGATACTTTTTGAAGACAATCTAAATAGAAATAGATTGCCCCCCCCCCACCCCGAACAGAACCGGAACCAAGGGCTAGATTTGCATTCTGAATGCAATGCCCTCACGACCAAGGACAGATCCATCATAACATCATCGGTACTGTTCTGATGAAGACATGTGTCATACATTGAAAATATAGGATTAATATTCGTTGTAGAAGTATTACCGTAATAGGATTAGTAACCATAGCAATGTGTCCAAACAAAACTTGTGCTGCTGATACATGTCTAAATTTCCTGCCCAGCAATATTATAGTAGCAGCTTTTACGCATCACAATGTAAAGCCACGGTAGATGTTATTCTCTTAGGCCCAAAAAAAAGTTGTTTGTATGTCCACGTCCGACTGACCGTGTACTATAGCCCCAACTGTGTAACTTTTTATTTTTTTTAATCTATTTTTTCCCCCAAAAAACAAATAAAAAAACAAAAAACAAATAAAAACACTTTTTTTTAAAAATTTAAAAATTTAGTTTCAAAGTCGCAAACATGGCCTTAATTGACCCCCACCTGATCTCGGAAAACAAAGCCTGTGGTGCGCGCATTGAACGGCGCACACGGGGAGTGCATTAGACACTTTCTATGAACTTCTTGTATTTTAGTTTCTTGCTTTCTGATTAGTTCAACACTACTAAGAGTGTCTGTAAAAGCACTGTTAATTTTGTTTCAAAGTCGCAAACATGGCCTTAATTGACCCCACCTGACCTCTCAAAACAAAGCCTGTGGTGCGCGCATTGAACGGCGCACACGCGGAGTGCATTAGACACTTTCTATGAACTTCTTCTTGTATTTTAGTTTCTTGCTTTCTGATTAGTTCGACACTACTACTAGTACTACATGTACTAAGAGTGACTGTAAAAGCCAATATTTTCGCACATTTTGATATCATAGACATTTCGCGAATTGTTTTTTTCATGGGCAACCTTCTGGATGCATTTCATAAATGTTGAAAACAATATTTTCGTGTGTTATAATTTTCGTGGAAAAATATTTTGCGCGAAAAGCGCGCAATTAAAACCACCGCGAAAATGTCAGCTTTTACAGGACTCTCAAGGCATTTGAACAATCAGAAATGCCAGTGTAATTTCTAGTGCAAGGCGGTAGATTCAAATAGATATTTATTGTGTGAATTGTTTGGACAACTCACTATGGTTATTAATTCTGTTATATAACTACTTCTAAAGTGCTGAATGTATGTTTAAAACTTGTTTGTTGGAACATATCCGTCATGACTGACAGCTCGTGACTTTTGTGATGACACACCATTTTCGTCGATCTGCAGCCAGTCGGTAGATGTTAGAAGTGGGTTGCCCTACCAGGGATTTTATATTCTGTCAAACCATCTTGATTTTGATTTTCAGCCTTCAAATGCTTCAGAGTGTGAAAATAATAAGGTGATTAGGCTGTAAAAAAATTGTTTTGGGATCATTCAGCCGGATAACAGAGTTATCTGGATAAAAGAGGGTCCGATAACGAAGGTAAGGGCGCGTTCCCACTGTGGCTGCTTGATACCAGGACGTGGACTTGATGCTACATTGAGTCTATAACCAAGCATAGTGGGAACGGGCAATAAGGGGTTTCGACCCAACATCCACGATGTAGGGTCGAATCCTACTCGAAGAGGTAGTCTCGCACCTAGGACGTGGTATCAAAATTGCTAGTGAGAACGTGTTTTACTTATCGTATGTGGACTCGTACCACTTGTTCCACAATAACAAGCATGTTGCGCTGCGTCAGACTGCGCCGCCGTCCGCCACGCACTTCAAATTGCAATTTCAAGCGGCCAAATGTCATGCACGCGTGGTATTTTCGCAGTAAGTATGCACGGCGCACTCACTTACTTGGAAACAAGAAACATCCAAGTAAGTGGACCCGATACCACATCAGTATTTTGATGTATTTTATCTCACAATGAGAACGCAACATCACTGTTATGCATGTAGACTCGCACCTAGGTACGAGTCCACATTCGCACAGTGAGAACACGCCCTTTACTGTACATATTTCATTGGCCTATATCTCAAATCTGTGTTCTGACAACTTGCCTTTTAATGCAAATGGATTACACTTTGGACCACCACATGAATCTAGGTGTAAAATGATCTGAAAACATGAATAAATCCTACCTGTTTATTGGTCTTGACATCATCAAAACTCTTCTCTAAGATTTGCATTCTTCTTTTCATATCTTTCTCTGCTTCAACCTGCAATTAATTATCATAACAGCATTGCACTTATATAAAATCTATGAGCATTTGCTGACACTTTCCATTCAGTATTAGTTATACCCTATACAACACAGATTTTCCAGAAACATTTCCCAATTTTAAAAGTCTATCTCAAGGATTACTGAACCAATACTAGGCATGTTTGTACTTATTTCAATGCATTTCACATGGTAATTCCAAATATGGGAATGAAATTTAAAAGAGTTGACATTTTTGAACATTTTATAAAATGTTTGAATGTCATCTGCAGCGTGGAAAGTGTTAAACCCCATTCATAATCTCTGGGGGGAAGGGGGGGATTGTAACAGAGTTTCTGTGTCTGAGGGGCAAGATAAATGTCAGAGTAAATATGTCATATTTTCCTACTTAGACAAAGAATAAGCCATCATGGGGGCAGTTGCCCACCCGTCACATGTTTCACCATTCATATTCAACTAATGGACCTACGGCACATAATCTCCTGGCCACAGTTCGACATACGTGGGCGCACTTCGATCAGGCTGCGCACGCATGCTTGAACTCACAAAATACTGCCAACCAACAACACCAAAGCACCTGATTGGTCAAATTTAAACTGAAGCCTTTTTAACGATCGTCACGCTGCGCCGTATCCACCAACGCAGTGCTCCCGCTGCGCCATAACCACCGACGCAGTGGGGCGTGATGGTGCGTGGAAAAGCTCATGAGTTTTTCAGTTCTCACGTTTGAGCACCAACCAATCAGAGCCTTGAGGTCGAGATGACGTAGTGCGCACAACGGATAACGGGGTGAGGTTGAGCAGGCGTACTTTACGCGAGCTCAACCTCATGTGACATGGGCCCATTCTGCGGTTTGTCAAATGACAGCTCAGTGCCGACCCTAGGTATGTTTTACGTTATCATGAAATACATACTTTGTGATAAATCTTGACAATAGAGGGAAACCACTTCACTCATGCATGCCCAGAACAAAAGGATCTTGTTCCTGTAGTATACGTTGTTCAGATCAATTCTATGCACAACCTTCAACAACTGCTTCAGAATGACATAAACATTGGGGGGTTATTTCGAAACGAGTATCCATCAACAAGTGTGCTGGTCACAGATTTAATTATCTGTGGTATTGGTCTTCTTAAATTCTGAAATGGAATTTAGCTCCAGCAAAAATGGCTGACACATGGTTTTAGCGTGATAACCTAGCTCTTGTATACATAATTTTCTCTGTATAACATACACATACACTGTGAAAGGTACAGTTTATGAAGCCCCTTTCCAACCCCGATATCTCACCAGGTCTTCAAGATTTGCCAAGGTTTCCAGTTTAGCTCCCCAGTCATGTGCTGGACTACTCTGTTTGGGTGGAGCAGATATGGTCACACCTCCTGATGGGTGTTCACTCTCAAGTAGTCTCTGCGACAGTCTGATAGTCTCTTCCTCGATAGCATCATTCTCGTCTTTCACTACTGAGGCGTCTGTATTACTGCACATAGAAATTTGAATGGTTAAAGCCACACGAGTTAATTCAATATGAGCGTGTTTCTACTGGGGCACTGCAAAAAGTAAACGCTAATAAACACTAAGTTTCAATCAGTCAGTTTTTAATCCCCCTGTTTCTATTTGCGAAAAGTTACCGCTAAGTTTATCGATCTTTCTTAGTCGATGGGCCACGACATTTGACCTTTTGTAATACCAAACAATGCCACCGCACCTGAAAAAGATTGCTTCACAATGTGTATCATACCGGTAACCCAGCGTGACACGGTTCAAACCGCTAAGATTAATCGCCTTTCTGTTTTTATTGGGTTTATTGCCGATTATTGCCAGTTTCAAACCTGGTTTGTGAAGGTTTTTGGGATTACCAAAAATACAGATTATTGCCGGGTTCTGCCTGTTTCTTCTGAGCAAACTTAGCATTTATTAGCGGTTTCTTCCCCAGCAGAAAAACACGCTCTATGTGTACAAGATACAAATATATGAAGATTTGTATGTGTTTTCCATAACATGAAAAAGTAAATTACATAAATGACACTTTGGATGAATTTAGTAATATTCATCTCAATCTGTAAGGGGAATAAATATTGGTATTAACATTCTTAGTAAAAAAAGGTTAATTAGTTGAAAATACATTTAAAATGTACATGTACATAAACACACTTAACACACAAAGGAAATGTCATTACCACAAGTACAGTAATTAGTACCAAATTTTTTTTTGTTGTGTTGCCCTCAAGTGCCGAAAATCTTGAAGTCAGGTCGGTCGTTTGATTTTCCTTTTTCTCCTTTTTTTTTTGCTGACAAATATTACTGACAAACCGTGGTTCTTGATAAGACAAAATTGGTTAATGTAAATTTGAGAAATGTTTCTAGTGTGATAATAGTTTAAAAGCAATCTATTCAAGCAAATTTACTAATTTCAAGCAGAAAAATTAATATTTTTACAAATTAGGTAAAATTTAAATCATAAAAAAAAAAAAAAAAAAATGCGACCTTGATTTTTGAGATTTTAGGGTCGGTCGCTGAGGGCAACAATATAAATCTTTTTTTGGGCCTTACTGCACTAGTATGCTATAGGCTATAAATTAAGGGACACCCCCCCCCCCAAAATATATATAAAAGCTACATGTATTCTCATTAGTATTGAGTATTTGCCATCGCGTATAAACTAATGCAACATGCAAATTGCAGCTTGTCAACTCATCACCGTCTTCGTGTAAGCACAAGCACAATAACTTACAATAGACGTATCATGCATGAGTGTATTTGTGATGGATGTGTCACATACAACGCTTATTGGCATTCATTTATCGGCGGAAGTAAATATTAGACAAAGATTTTTACATGAAAATTAATTATTGATTTCCTGTTTGATTTTTAAATGAAACAGGCACACATTATTTTGATCATAAAAATTATGTGACACATCTGACAGAACAGGGGCGGACCCAGGATTGTAAATGCCCGGGTGCTGAAAATAATGATGATCATGAAAGCGAAATGAGTGGCGTGGGGTCCAGCAATCATAATCATATTACAACTTTTTATTAATGTTTTGTTATTATTATTGATGAAATTCTGCTGAAAAAAATCCCAATATTCCTTATAAATAAGACCTAAATGGCCTCAGAATGCATCTAAATTACACACAAATTTAGACCCCACGTTGCACACTTTTAGATTAGCTTTGGCTCAAAAGAATAACCACAAAATAACAAGATTTGGTTTAACACTTTCCACGCGGCTATTTGTTTTACCATACACAAAACAGATTTTTCAGAAACCTTTCCCAACTTCCAAAGAATTAATGAACCAATACTAAACATGTTTGTACTTATTTTAATGCATTTTGCAAGGTGATTTCAAATATGGTGATGACATTCAATAAATTTGACATTTTTGAAACATTTTGGAACTGTCATCTGCAGACGACTGCCGTGTGGAATGTGTTAAAGACAACTCACCAAACATTTGATATTGAGATTTTTAAATGAAACAGGCACACACATTATTTTGATCATATGTGACGCATCTGACAGAACAGTGGGGGACCCAGGATTGTAAGCGCCCGGGAGCTGAAAATTATGATGATCGTGAAAGCGAAATGAGCGACGTGGGGTCCGGTGCCCCCTTAAGGGCCCAGAAAATGTTGAGATTTGAAAGCACAGAGGGGCTATTTCCTGGCAAATTGTAAAGGACCACGAAGTTGTACTTTATAGCAATACATTTAAAAAAATAGAATTTTTTGAACCAAATTACACCGAATGACAAGCTTTCTCATTGATTTTGTTTTTACTAATAATACCGACTGAGATCTAAAAAAATTGACCAGGTTTACATCGACATCTTAGCCTATATCAATAGAGTTAAAAAGCTATATATCACAGTCATTTAATTTTCACTTGACAATATTAAACACTGTTCACAAAATGCAATAAACAACATTTATATGATTATGATAACTATACTGGAAAGCACTACACTTGCCCTGCTTTCCAGGATAGCTAATCATACTCACAATACTACTTTTCATTAATGTTTCATTATTATTATTGATCAAATTCAGCTGGAAAACAAAAATCGCCATTTTCTTACAAAATAGCCCTGGAAATGGCCACAGAAATCAGAATGCATCTAAAATTCAAAACTTTCCGGGCCCTTTGACCCCACACCTTATGACACTACGCTCGTCCCGCTTTCCAGAATAGCAATCATAATCATAATACAACTTTTTATTAATGTTTCATTATTATTATTGATAAAATTCTGCTGAAAAAATCCCAATTTTTCTTACAAAAGAGACTGGAAATGGCCTCAGAATGCATCTAAAATACACACAAATTTGGACCCCACGCCGCAAGACACTATACGGTGGCTGCGCACTCTCCGCATCCCAGAATAGTTATCATAATCATAGTATAAATTTGTTTTGTTGCATTTTACGAACTGTGTTTAATATTTGTTAAGTGAAAATTAAACAAATGTGATTTGCAGCTTTTTAACACTGTTGATATATAGCCTTTATAGGCCTAAGACTAAGAGATCGATTTACAAAAATGTATACCTGGCTAAGTTTTTGAGATCTCAGTCGATATCAGCAAAAACAAGATCAATGAGAATGGTTTTAAACAAATCTCTCTTTTTTCAATTATTTATTGCATAAAAAACAACTTTGTGGGCCTTTACAATTTGTCAATATGTATCAAAATACGCCAGGAAATAGCCCCTCAGCACTTTCAAATCTTAAAATACACCACAAGACACGCCACTCGTTCCGCTTTCCTGATCATCATTATTTTCAGCACCCTCTGGGTTTACAATCCTGGATCTGTCCCCGTCTAAAAATAAGGTTGGTCGACATCCCCACCCTCTATTGTACAAATTTCTGATCTTTCAGGTAGAGTCAGTTAGTTGGTCAGGCTTTTCCCTCCTTTTTTCTTCAAATTACACTAAAGATTACCAAAATCTGTTCAAACCTTCCCATTGTATTTTAAAAACTGAAACACAATTTTCCTCATAAAGTGTCAGTATTAATTTGTACAGGGAAATGTATTCCCCAAACTTTTTTAAAAACTAGGTTGATCTTCCTTGGTTTTTTCTTTGTTGCCTGAGAAAATGTATTTGTCGCATAAAAATGGACCAATTTGACGCCATCATTAATCATATTTTTAGCAGCACTGCCCATCCAAAAAGTAAGTGTTAATCCTCATGATGCACTATTTGGTAAAAGTGTGACAAGATCTATCAGGATTTACCTGCTTCTGATGTCATGTAATCTTCTTACTACATGTTTCATTTAAACAAATCAAATTTCCCGCCAAATAATTGATTTAGCAGTGTCCCAAGTGTACTAACTATTAAGCTAATGCTATGACGTCATAGTTCATACTTAGAAATCCAAAAATGTATTGTTTGAAAGACAAAGGTTCATACTTTGTATTGATTGATCACACTAACACTCAATAGAATCGTTCATGCATTCCATACCATGATCACTTTCATTACTTAATGACTGACCCTCGTACATGTACATTTTTTGTCAATCAAGGACATGATAAAATAAAGAGGTAGAACTCATTATGACGACTTTCATTGAATCTAGTGTAAGATTGTTACCTTCAGATTTGCTGACCAGTATCACGCATATGGTACTTTAATTGTCTATTGTATAATGCAGCGTGCCGACAACGACAACGCTAAGGGCTTAATGGCTGTATCCATGCAGGTGTGTTATTGATGAAAATGTAAAATTATAACCCACCCACTAAAATGACATAAGCGTGTGCATGTACACACCACCGGTCAAGGATTCTTATAATCTAAACACTTTCCACACAGCTATTGGTTTGACCATATGAAAAATAGATTTTTGAGAATCCTTTCCCAACTTTCAAGGTCTATCTCAAGGATTACTGAACCAATGCTAGGCATGTTTGTACTTAATTTAATGCATTTTTCATGTTGATTCCAAAAATGGTAATGAAATTAATTAATTTTGACATTTTTGAAACATTTTGTGAAATTTTGGAATGTGTGTGGAAAGTGTTAATGATGACTTAACACAAAATAATAGTAAAATATGTTTGAAAGTTGGTGCTGCAATACTATTTTTGGATGTCTATATATCAGTTGTCACTGGAATAAATTTGATGACTAATTGACAATTATCTGAAAAAGAAATTTTAGGTGCACAGCACAGGGTTGCATTTAGAATGGCCGTTATCAATCAATCGTTGGCAGGTATAGCTGAGTGGTTAGGGACGTGGCGCGGTGATCGGTGGGTCCGGGAGTCGATTCCCGGACATTATTTGTCCCCCTCCTCCGGTTTCCACACAAAAACATAGCCTGGCTGGTTAGGGTATATGCATGTATGTGACTCTAATCTTTAAAATCACATAATTTGGTTAAATCTGTAATAATTGAATCAAATCTTTCAAATATTCCTTGATAAATTACATCATGAACTTAGCAGGATTGTCTCTTTGGCCATTTTGACTTTGAGAGGAATCAGGATCAGGCACTAATCTGTTAACCCTAACCCAACCGAATCTCACTAAATCTCACTGCCAGAAACTATCTCCACGCACGTGCTGCTGCATTGCCTCGATGACGTCACCTACCGCAGGCATATGTGGGCAGAAAGTTTTAGCCCGCATATGCGCTGGCAGTTTAGCTCAGTTGGTAGAGGGACAGACTTGGGTGCGGATGGTCCCGCGATCGAATCGCGGGGGGTGCTGGGTGATTTTTCGGGTAAAAAAAATAGTACTTTTCCCCCCTCCCCCGATACGCACAAAAAACATAGCTTTACTGGTTAGGGTTAAAGGAGGTGTCCCGTAAGCACAGCATTGTGCATTATATGTTAGAAAATTAATTATTGAGCCCAAATCGCGTAGTTATATAGAACAAAACATCATTACTTATCACAAAAACGAATAAAAACCGCCATCTCTCAACATGCAATTTTTAAAATTCGCGGTGATCGAAAGTCCTGGTGTCGACGACGTCATGGTTATTGGTGCTCAGATTTGCGCAAGTGCATTGTATAACTATGTCTTCATTTACACCTGGACCTTTGATCGCCGCAAATTTTAAAAATTGCATGTTGTGAGATGGCAGTTTTTATTCGTTTTTTGTGATAAGTATGATGTTTTGTTCTATATAATTGCGCAATTTGGGCTCGATAATTATTTTTCTAACAACTAATGCACAATGATAACCCCTTGAACTCTACCTGCCTATCTAACCGGGTTAAGTGTAGGCAGAAAGGATTATCTCAACATTCTCCTTAATAACCTGTTGTTGTAGCGTATTTATGTTATAGGAACTCCAATAATTCATATAAAATTCACCAAATTGATACTCTACACAAGTGCAGGGTGAATAAAAAAAAATCATATTCAGGCAAACTAACAATACAACACAAACACTTACCAAGTGGTCACTGAAATCATGCATGCATACACACATACAATAAATACACCACATTTATGATACCTGTCATGGCCTGTGCTGTTCCCAGCATGATCCACCACATTCACTACCACCATTGTGCCAGGATATGTGCCATTCATCCCACCACTGACACCAACAATCCCACCGCTGCCACCAGTGTGATGTCTCTCACTTGGTTCAACAGGTGCTGGATCGACAGGTATGAATCTTTCGATAGACACCGTCCGCTCCAAATTCTGAATGAGCCGCCCTGCTTTGCTGCATATTTCATCGAACGTTGGCATCGCAGCATCGGTTTCGTCCAAACCGCCTAACCTTGGGATTAGTGGATCACGAAGAGGAACATTGGTGGTGAAATGTCCATCACGATACAAAGGGAACACAGGGATTTGTCCTGTAGTATCCCAGTAAAATGGTGCATTGTGGTGCTTATCTGCTACCCATTCCTCCTTGTATAATCCATCGCCTATGTTAATATGCATATTTTGCTTGGGGGATAATTCAACTAATTCACTGCCGGCAGGTTGTTTTTGCATTTCATCCGCAATTCCGCTATTGGTTTCTTGATAATACAAAGGCGGTATCTCAAGATGAATAGTCAACGCTTTTTCTTTAGGATCATCGGAAGTCACTGTAGCTAATCTATGAAGAATTGTCGGTACTGTACTACCATCCTGAGATTTTCTATCCTTCGGTAATGGAATGGTATGGTAGACCTCGTGATAGATGGTAGTATTGTACCTGTGGGCACTTTCCTCCGAGACAGCAGCACCGTCTACAAGACCTGACATCTTAGCAGAATCTGAATCTGTCATTTCCTGTTTAGAAACTGATGCATTTGATGCACATGGACTTGGAGGAGTGTCAACAAATAACTGCTCCAGTTTCCTCGGAGATAAAGGCGAAGTAGTAGATATGAAATGTGAAGGCGCCGATAGAGTCAACTTATCCAACTCCGTGACAATCTCGGGGAATTTGAATTCTGTTTCGGACATATCAGAGGGGGATGTCGTCCTGGGTCTGTTTTCAAAGTCTGGACTTTCCGAGGAGTGGAATGCAGGGACTGTCAAAAACCCCGGGCTACTTGACTGCGAGGACCAACTACTATAATCTCGGGATCTTATGGGAGGGCGCTTTTCTTCTCCTAATTCAGAGAAGCAGACAACGTCTAAGGAATCGCACGACTCCAAAGTTGCCGCTTTTGTAAGAATTGACGGTATGCTAGATGATCTGGTGCGAGGTGATTGCCCACTTTGCGTGCTGCTTCTACCACTTTTACTGCTATTTGGTCTATCACTTGATGGAGAGGCAAAATGGTGACTATGCACTACGGGTGCTGGCGACAAGCAGACGCCTTTACTATCTGGAAGACTTAATTGATCATCTTTGTTAATTTTCACTCCATTACTACTGCTAGGGTTTGATCGGACATTGTTAGGCATATCGGACGACTCTTCCGCTTCTTCTTCCTGAAAGGATTCGTTGTAAGTTATGGGACGAAGTGCACCTTTGTGCACAAGTCTTTCAAGTTTCATTGACGCTAGTTTCAGTGTTTCTAGAGTATTCATTGGTATCCTTATTTTGGACCTGTATCCACCACTGCTACCATTTGAAGTGCTACCACGCCACGTATTGTTACGCTTGCGCTCCCCACTAGTTACATCATGACCATCTGAGTACAGGTAGCCCCTATCACTAAAGGTGCGAGGTCTCATAAAATGCTGATTTAAGGCTTCCACAGACATACTGCGCTTCAATGGAGGGTTGGGTGTCAAACCTTGCGCAGATCTAGAGCCACTCAATCGTTTGATTAAATCACTGTTACTTCTTATCAGATCTGTTGGTTTCTGTTGGTCCGCATCCATCACAAGTTGTGAATATCTATACACGGATGCAGGTGAGGAATCATCTGTTCCACCGACTTTGGAGAGAACATCACTTGTACTGTTACCAGATCTTTTACTGTCTGTGTCTGACATTCTATCATATCTGGAGTCATCCGACCTGGCATCAGATCCCTGCCTTGCAGTTGCTATTACTTTAGCACTTCGCCGCTTATTACCACCAGAAGCCTCGCTACCATCGGAGGACTCAGTCTGGAGGCTCTCTCCCGTTGCCAACAATCGCTCTCTTCTCTCTGGTGTAGCCCACTCAGGGCGAAGAGATTTTCTCCTCTTCAGCTGCGTCTTTCTTTCAGCCATCTGTTCTTCTTCGCTCTCTGGAAGACAATCGCTTGCATCACTTAATAAACCAGTAGTGGTGCCTAAAATATCAATTTCCTCTGGAATTGGTTCCCAGGTTGTACTGTTCTCAGCTGGAAGACTCGTAGAATGTATAGTGGAAACAATGTTATCTTGTGGATTGATTGATTCTGTAGTTTGGGATAGTTCTGCCTGAATTAAATTACTTGCAGACGCAGATGCTTTAGTCTGCTCTGCCACTGCAAATTGCAAGGGAGACAAAGGCATACTAGCTGCTTGCATACTGATATCTTTCACTTTTATAGCACTGGCTGGATAAGTGTCTTGCTCAGCTAATTTCCCATCACCAGCATTCATGGCTACTCTAGTATCAGGAGGTTGTATCGATTTACTGTTAAGGGTTGTGTCTATAGAATGGTCAAGGTAAAGAGGTTCGGATGGTTCTAAGCTAGCTTGGCTTGTGGCATTGGATAATCCTGATCTAACTAATATAGAAGGTCCATTCCCTGCTTGCTGTTGAAGGAATGATTCTTTTGTCTGGTTACTGTCAACTTGTGATTTGAGAGGGAACTGGGTAGAATGTCTCCTGTCGTGATTCATAAATCCACATTCCAGAGGAGAAAGCGACGGGGAATTTAAACTTGGGCTTGTCTGTACCAAAACATTTGTGTAAGTCCATACCTCTGCATCTGTATCATCGTCTTCGTTACCGAGAGGAACCGGTGATGATGACAGGAATACAGAATCATCATCTTCCTCTATAGTCTGGCAGAAAACCTCCTGCATATCCGCCAGCGATGGTCTTGGACCGACACTTTTCTCGCTGCTCATACTAGACCTCCGACTACTGGAGATGGATTTGTCACCTACCTGAGATTCATCACTTCTTGAGGAAGTCATACTACATGTTGATTGTATGTCTAAGCATTCCATTTTATTATTGACCCCAAGATGGGTGCCGGTGTCTGGTATTTGTAACACTGGCTTAGTCACATTGACCTCATTACTTGAAACACTTTGTGTAGCCCCAAGATTGTCTTGTATTCCTGCAGAATTTGTTTTGTTACTATGCACTGTATTTGACACTACTTTTGCACACTCCTCCTCGACACTTCGTGGCGACGTGTGCGGACTGCCGTTTTGAGACGGCTCATTTTCGAAACCTGAATCTTTGGACTCGATGATATCTTTCACAACGGTTAAATACTTCTCCATTTTATCCCTCTCTTTGTGATCGTTAACATCCACGTCTGCAATGGCTTCATCAATGTCAACATCACAGGTACCTTGCCTAGACATGGCCTCGCGGGATTCAATACTGGGCTGCTCCATGACAATCTTGAGCGGACAACGCCGATACGGGTCATCCGTGATGTCCAAACTTATAGAACGCTGAGAACGCATATAATTGTTATTTTTAGGTCGTACCAACTCTTCCTCTTCCGGTAACGTCTCCAATGAAACGGGAAGAGAACTCTGTTTCACAAAATATTTCTTTCTACCCCTCCCTGAGGTCCTCGATTTCCTGGAAACAATGATGCGTTTTTGCACATCTTGTTGGTTTTGAGGGTTGCTATTGGATGGCTGAGAAGGCACGTTATGGGGTTGCACTTTCTTAGAATGATTTAGAGTCTGACTGAAACTGCTTACAGTGGCAGCCTTCTTTAGGCGTCGTCGATATTGATGTAGCCGCTCAACATTTGTCTTAGGCTGTACTATAATACTGTTTTCAATAGGATTTCTTAAGTCTGAAGTGTCTGTACAGGCATCGCAAGCTTTTGATGGCATTTTCATTTTCACTGGTGAGGCATAGTGTGATTCAACAGTTTGTTTCTGTTCTTGTTTTTTGCTGCTATGGTTACTTGGAGTTGGAGACACATTTGTAATAGTAATAGGAATAATAGATTGTGGAATATCCTCCTCTGGGACATTTTCCATACTACGCATTCTCATTACATAACTGTCCGGATCGGATGCCGTCGATTGGGACCTGAGCATCATTTTACGAACACCTTCCATTCTTTTGTTGTACATTTTCTCCCGCCATGAAGTCAAAAATCTCTCGGGTATACCAAGATCCGGTCCACCGAAACCGAGATTCATCAGTACATCTTCTGCTGGTGTCCAGGCTGCTCCGTCACTCCTTAGATCGCTGTACGAACTCATACTACTACTATCAAAACTCGTTGTACGTGAGAATGCTTTCTGAGGGGATGAGTTACGCAGTCTCAATGCAAGCTCTGTATCAGTCTCATTCATTAGCTGCATCTTGTCCATACTGCCACCACCAGCACCTAACACTTCAACACTTTCCGTATGACGAAGTGCCGGTGTCTGGTGGTGTTCTTTGGCCACAGCTTGCATCTGTGCGCTGGGAGTTTCTTGGCTTTTCACTTCCATATCTGCGATACAGGTAATGGATCTTTTACGTGCGGTCTCTTTCCTAGTCTGGTCTACCCATTTAGCAATGTCAGATTGAAGATCCCCTTCAGATTGTGTGCCCTCACTGACAGATGATGATATTGAATTTCTGTCGCTGTTGCTATGCGGGGGTGATGAAGATCCCATTGAGGCGCTCCTGGACATGGACTCGGGGGTCTTTTGAGGTGCCAACTCATCAACAGAGTTGCCATTTTTCCCCACTGGTCTCCAAAGGATGGGATAATTTTCTCCAGATCGGTCTAAGCTGCTTCCGCTACTGCCAAAACTTGTAAGTCTGCTCGGCCCTTTGCTGGTGCTACGTGAGTTGGAGGAAGAAACCTGATGACTGCTCAAACTTTCAACCTCTTCGTATGTCGATACAGAGTCTTGCCTATTTCCCCATTGTGATGTATAGCGCTGTGGAAGATGTTGCTGTTCTGTCCATGAGGGTGACTGTCCCTGGCTGCAACAGAGAAAAAAGAGAGAAATAAGAGGACATTAAGAATTTGAGAAAACCTTTACAAAATGAATCACACAAGATGTGGATCTACTACTGTAAAAGCCAAAGATATTTCCACGCATTTTGATATCATAGACATTTCAGGAATTGATTTTTTTCGCGGGCGACCTTCTGGATGCACTGCATGAATGTTGAAAATAATATTTTTGTGTGTTATAATTTTAGTGGAAAAATATTTGCGCGAAAATAAAACCTCGGCAAAAATTTCAGCTTTTTCAGTATTTTAAAAGTCAATGTAATTTATTTCAATCAGACGTCCAAAGTTACTCAATTCAGGGAGTATATTTAGTTTTCAGAAATATTTACTTGACCTGTTTTCTACATTTCTCAATTGAACAATTCAGACTATGTTATAGACGTTTGACTAGGGTGTATCCAGGATTTATTTACTGGGGAGGGGCACAACTTGTATTATAACCAATACCAAGCAAGGCTCCTAATGGGTGGGTGGAGTTCAGGTTGGGGGCTCCTTCTTAATTTTGGAGGCATTTCCTTGACCTTTTTTCACAGGGGGTGGGGGGGGGGGGGCACCCCTTTTTTATCCCCTGGATACGCCCTATTTGAGGTTGACAACATCAAATGACATAATAATTTGGATAATTTGATCCTACAATTGATGTCTAAATGGTAGACCCATGGTCATTCAATCAGTCGGGATGACAGAGAAATGTGATGTGATTGGAAAGATAAAATAGTGCATTATTAACACTTTCCAAGTGACTATCAGTTTTACCACATACAAAAATGGATTTTTCAGAAACCTTTCCCAAATTTCAAAGTCTATCTCAAGGATTACTGAACCAATAATAGACATGTTTGTACTTATTTTAATGCATTTCTCACGGTCATTCCAAATATGGTGATGAAATTCAATAGTTTTTAAACATTTGTAAAATTTTGGAAATGTTGTCTGCTGCTACTGCCTGCTGCCTGGAAAGTGTTAAATAATGTCAGCATTTTTTCCAGATCAATAAATATATAAATGTCAAAGAACTGGTACATTAATTAATGTAACAAATCAATGAAATAATAAAACATTATTTGAAGTAGTTAGGAAAAAAACAAATTTGTTTCATGTTGGCATTAGTGTACATTTAGTTTATTGAGCCATTTGAGTCACATTTCATTTTCTTATTCGAAAATCTTGGGGAAAATCCTTTAAAACCCTATTTTAAACCCCCAAAATGTATTTTCACCATTTGATAAAGATGACTTGAAGCATATGTTATGCTAAACCACAATCTCTCTAAATTAAATAAAAAAAACTTTAAAAAAAAAGAAAAAGAAAAAAAGACCTCCCAAAAACCAGCAAGCAATTAACCCAACCAACATTTTGCATAGGCTTTCAGGCAACCTACAGAAACACACTAACGTTCTTTCTTCCATTTTTGCATTATCCACATACTAATACATAGATACAAACAGATATTTTTAAGACTATATTATTAAGAGGTAGATTGTTTTACTGAGCGAAAGCAATCAGCTATTCCACCAAATGCACTCCCTCCCTATCATTCAAAATTATTCAGGTTCTGCATCCATGATTTTTCATTTAATTAGGGTATGATGAATAAACCACAGACTTTTATCTACCAAAGTCGTCAGTTAATATGCATGGTCAGATGATAAACCAACCAGCAGAATAAAATTACATCTTCTAAATATAGATTTGAAGGTCATTATCCTTTACATAAAGACACAGACAATGCAAAGACTTTACACAGACAATGTAAGCATTTGTTGCAAGGAACAAAATACACCTTTAACGCTTTCCACGCGGCTATTAGTATTACCATACAAAACATATTTTTCAGAAATTCTTTCCAATTTTCTAAGTCTATCTCAAGGATTACTGTACCAATACTAGGCATGTTTGTACTTATTTCAATGCATTTCTCATGGTGATTCCAAATATGGTAATGAAATCCAATAGTTTTAAAATTTTGGAATGTCGCCTGCCGCTTGAAAAGTGTTAATGCTTTCCAAGCGACTGCACACGACGTCCCAAAATTTCACAAAATGTTTCAAACATTTCAAAATTATTGAATTTCATTACCATATTTGGAATCAACGTGAGAAATGCATTAAAATAAGTACAAATATGCCTAGTATTGGATCAGTAATCCTTAAGAGAGACCTCGAACATTGGAAAAGGTTTCTGAAAAATGTATATGGTAAAAATAATAGCAGGGGATGGAAAGTGTTAAATCTGTCATTCATCGATGACATGTCATCCCTTTCAATTTTCTCCTTACAAATTGATCTTCAAATTGACAACCTGCAACAGCCCTGAACTGCCATTTTCCATTTCACGCATTAAGCTATCGTGTTTACCTTGTTACCATGGCAACGCTTATCATTCATAACAATATTTTCCAGTGTATTGCATACTGTGTGTTCAATCACACCTTGTGGAGAATGCGCTATTATTAAATATACCGATAAATAAAATCTGATGATGTCTCAAATCTCCAGGTCGTTTTTCATGTCACATCCATTTATTTTGTCATATTTCTACTAGGAAATACAGGAAGTCTGATAGATGTATATTGTACTGAAAGATCTTGATTTTGGAATCCAGTGATGGCGCAAGCATGAATTTATAAAAAAATAAAAAATAAGGGGGAAATGAGGAAAAGAAAAAACCCTAGGGGATTCTATTCATGCGAGAACCTAAAATGAGCATTTTGGGTACCTATTCTTAATACTTTCCATGCGGCGTCTCGTTTGCATACGACATTCCAAAGTTTCACAAAATGTATCAAAAATGTCAAAATAATTGAATTACAATCCCATATATGAAATCATCAAGAGAAATACATTAAAATAAGTACAAACATGTCTAGTATTGGTTCAGTAATTCTTGAGATAAGAGTTTGAAATTTTGGAAAGGTTTCTGAAAAATCTGTTTGTATATGGTAAAACTATAATAGCCGCATGGAAAGTGTTAAACTCATTTTAAAGGTATATGTGATCTTTTCCAGGGGACGCCCTGAATCATTGAAAAAAAATTGGAAGCAGATTTTCTTGTAGACTTTTAAGTCTACAAGAAAATCTGCTTCAAAATCTTCTGATCATACATCATAAATATATTCCAAGTTACAAAGCGATACAATTCCTAATATAACCTCAACATCATGGCTTTAGACTGAATTTAGAGTAAAATTTGGAAAATAGATTGTACCGCTCGGTACAATCTATTTTCAAACCATGATTTTGAAGTAATTAGGAATCGTATCGATCTGTAACTTAGAGGATCTTTACGATTTATGATAAAAAATGCAAATCTGCAAAAAAAATCTGCTTTCATAGTAAAAATCAATGATAGAGAGCGCTTCTTGGAAAAGATCACATAATATGCCTTTAAGTAATTTTAAGAATAAAAGTAAGCACTTTTTTTTTGATTGTTTCAGGGACAAACCGGTTGAGGCTTGAATTGCTGTGGAGGTGCAATGGGATGGGGTAGGGATTGTGATCTTGACTGTGCCCCGGGGAGGGGGGATTTGGTTTGGTCGGGGGGGGGGGGGGGGGGGGGGGGTGCCGCTGGAGAATCAAAACCCCTACTCATTTCTAGGGTGATTTTGGGAAAAACGTTACCCATTTCTAAGGGTTTTGCTTCATTATAGACCCAATTTTTGCAAATTATCGAGAAAATAGACCTAATTTTCTCACATTTTTGCAAACAATAGCCCATTTTTTTGCGAAAATAGTCCCATTTGTAAAAAGTGACCCCAATATTAGCGATTTTCCAGCACAAATCATCCCCATGTTTATGGATTTGTTGCAAAAAAGTGACCCATTAGAGCGGCACATCCCCATATACCGAATTGAATGAGTACCCCCCTCCCGGACTGGGCGATATTTCCTCCTCTGGGGGATACCACTATTGAAAATCTCAAGATCACTGAGACATACAATTTGTTTGCCCAATGTATTGAATTATTGTGTTCGGATGTGCTTCACAGTGGTGTGTGATGATTCAATCGACAACATGTATCAAAAGCAATATCATGTGCAATCTACCATTGTCATATTCATTATTAATAAATATTGTAATAAATATGAGAGGCCCCGATGTTTCGATCCTAACAGAATCTTTATCGAAGGCAAAATACAGAATACAACAGTATACAATACAGCGTGTCCCCAAAAAACTGGGTCCAAAAACTGGATAGCTTATAACTAAGAAAGTGGGAAACATAGCTGCTTCATATTTAGGGATATCTAACAACATTTATCCGACCTTTATTGGTGAAATTGTGAGACCAATCGCCGATACTAGAACACTGACTTTGTACCAATATCAGACGATACTGGGTGTTCAATTATCGGACAATACTAGTACAGTCCAGTATCACGGACCTAAAGTACACGTTTTCCCGGGATTTTACAAGGAAACATACTTCAAACACTTTGCTATCTTCAGTAGATAGCAGTCGATTGTGACATGGTGTTTTGTAGTTGTCACAGTAATCAGGACTGGTGTTCAACAATTTACAATATTATTTAACAAGGAAACATACATCAGACACTTTGCTATCTTCAGTAGATAGCAGTAAATTGTGACATTTAGTTTTGTAGTTGTAACATTTATCAGGACTGGTGTTCAACAATTTACTATAGGATTTCACAAGAAAACATAATTCAACAACTTTGCTAATACTATTTACACACTGCTATCTTCAGTAGATAGCAGTTGATAGCGATAATACATACGATTTATGTATCACAATTTAGAATAGAATTTCAAAAGGGAAGTTCAAACATACCACTGTCTTCAGTTATTATAATTACATTGTTTTTTATTATGCCTGCATTTTTCAGAAAATCATATAAAAAGCAAAAAATTGGGGTCTTGTCAGACCTATGCCAAAGGCCTTTGACCTTTTAGCGTGGTTTATCACAAATGAACAATGAGGTGTTTGCATTGTCCATCAAGTTTACTCATTAAGGGAAATCAGTGGTGACACCAGCATCAACATTTTAACATTTTTGGGGCAAAAAAAAATTGGGGTAATTTGAGCGTAAAGCGCACACATTTTTTTGTGGTTTTATTGTACAAATTGCCTGAAATTATATCAAAATACGAAAGTCAGCTCCATGCTTAAGAGTGTAATTGGGGACAAAATCAGCAGCCGTAGTGCCGCCACTGAAGGTAATACCACAATACCACAGTAATGAATAGTTGATTTCTTTCAATAAACCATATAAATCGCATTTCCTTTACAAATAGACAGCACTTACAGTCCATATCTAATGAATCGTATCAAAATTAAGCTAATTAATTAAAAGCTAAAGTGCAGTAAATTTATTTAAATTACTGCTTATAGTAGCAAACAATATATTTACTTTCAATTCCAAAATGTACACACTTAAAAATATGTAGTCAAAAATTACACCATTGCAGTTCAATCATAGTCGAACCTCATTTAAAGGGTCACAAATGGCGAATAAATGATCAACACTGACTAATTTGAACACTTAATCTCTTCATGTTTTAAAAGTGGATGTTCCTATTACTTTGCCCATCAACATATTCTCATTATTTCTGTTAAATGTGTGGCGCAAGATATTCCATTTAAACGTTATAGGCAGTAAATTACTGCCAAAGGTGGTTAACCACCCGATCAGTTTGTGTACTGCTCATGATCATTTTCCCCAAAAATTATCAAAATATCCATAATTGAAGCACCAAAGTGGACTGAACATTTGATTGCTCATTTGCGTCATCAGCACAAGTTCAAATGAGAATTCTTAAACAGCTAAGAAAGTTTAAGCAATCTCATTGGTTCTCAGAGAAATCGGCGACATCTAGATGAGACAACTTAACACGGGGAGGTGGGGCCTACGTTTTAACAGTGCGCCCGACCTTCACAATACGTGGTTTGCTCCATAATGCACACTTCTGCAGTGCGTCTTTAGCGCTTTTCCTGCGTTTATGCCGGCGCCGCGACGCTTACGCATGGTTTACTCATCGCATGTGATTGGATGGAATGTTTGTGGGTTATTCGATCCTAGCAGGGGTAAAAGTTGTTAAATGTGGACAATAAAATGTACTTTTTCTTTGATAAATGTCTAAAGTATGATTGTTTAAGAATGAGAATAAAGGTGTTGTTTTTAGACCGTACCCGTGTTATATTGTCTGACATAAATGCATTCGATAGTATTATTTTTTGCGTAGAACAACTCCGCCTGCGGCGTCGTTGTTCTACTTAAAATAATACTATCGTCAGCATTTATGTCAGACAATATAACACGGGTACGGTCTAAAAACAATACCTTTATTCTCTAACTATCAGTGTTCTGTACCATAGGCATATTCAGTGATGTGTCGAAGGCAGACCTGCAAATTTTCCGTATCGCATCGCAATTTGCACCTTAAAATCATCAACTGCGATACAAATTTCAAAGGCTGGTTCAAAATTGCGATATAAGTTTTTCAGCCCTAAATCTATATTACTATCACCATTCACCTAAAATTGCACCTTGACTTGAGGGAATTGCACCTTGACCTATAAAGTAAGGTGCAATTTGCACCTCAAGAACAATTTGAAAATGTCAGCAGCACTGGTTGGAGGCTGCGCCCTTAATTTTGATTAAAACTGGGATTTGTACATTTCACATTTGTATTACATGTATGAACTCACACTTGTAAGGATTCAGAAAATCAGTCCTCTTTGTACAACAAAACGTTGGTTCAAATAATATTTCCTGGGACTATGAAAGAATTTCACACTAATATAATAGCTAGGGAGCGTATGGTGAGTCAATTTTTAGGAGTTTTTTGTCCCAGTCTGCTGGCACAGGGAGTTATACACCAAAATGTTCCTTGAAGGTCGGTAGAATTACAACATAATAATAATAATAATAATAACGGCATTTATAATGCGCCTTTGCCAAAGGATACAAAGCGCAACGACAAAAACAAAAACAATACAAACAAGGGAAAGAGCAGAACTTAGGAGAAAAGGTGTGTTTTAAGAAGGGATTTGAACCCTGTGACTGTAGGAGCACTACGAATATGAATGGACATCCTTGCCAAGTGGGTGTTTAACCGACCTCTGACCTTGATATAGGAGAAAAAGGTCACATAGGATTCATGTGTGCTCCCTAGCTATAAATAATAACAATAACAATATGCTGGGCATAAGCAGCTTTAATGAGTTTGTGAGTGGCAACAGCAAAAATGAGCATTTTAAATGTTCATCTTGAATTTTGAAGTAAAATATATAAAGAAATGATTCTTCAACACCACTGCGTACCCCTTTAAGGTGTAGGGGAGTTGTTGAAAACATGTATTTTAATGCAAAACTCTAAAGAATAATGATTGGAACCCTTAACCTTCACCTCCAAAGTTATGTTTGAACTAAGCACAAGATTGGGGCCTACCTCCACCGTATCAAGACTGCTGGTGATTTTAATGAAACATCATGTCCTGAATATTTCACATGGCAATCTTCTATTGCTGTAAAGATGGCGGCTGTGACTTCAGGTAGACCGGTGTTATAAAGTACACTATACAATGGATTCTTATCACAACTCATGTACATAACCGATATCGAATTAGTCACAACATTCTCACTGATTAAGAAAACCACACCAACTGAAACAAAAGATCCTAGAACTTAACACTTTCCATGTGGCAGGCAGCTGACATTCCAAAATGTCACAAAAAGTTTCAAATATGTCAAAATTATTGAATTTCATTACCATATTTGGAATGAGAAATGCATTAAAATAAGTACAAACATGACTAGTATTGGTTCAGTAATCCTTCAGATAGGCCTTGACTTTTGAGAAAGGTTTCTGACAAATCTGTTTTGTATATGGTAAAAACCAACAGCCGCGTGGAAAGTGTTAACATACCTGAGAACCAAGTGAAAATGCTACATAATGACCAGTTAACACTTTCCATGCGGCTATTAGTTTAACCATATACAAAACAGATTTTTCAGAAACCTTTCCCAATTTTAAAAGTCTATCTCAAGGATTACTGACTCAATACTAGGCATGTTTGTACTTATGTCAATGCATTTCTCATGGTGATTCTTAATATGGTAATGAAATTAAATAATTTTGACATTTTTCAAACATTTTGTGAAATTTTGTAATGTCGTCTGCAGCCGCCTGCCGCATGGAAAGTGTTAATATCCTTGTACACAACAACAAAAAAGGTGACCAAAAATCATTCCGACTCCAAAAGGTGAATCTCACTATAGCAGTCTCGAGGTGTATCCACTTAAGACGCACCATCACTTTTACTACAACATGTTTATAGATCCACAAAAGTACATGTACACATCATCTGATGGGTTTTTTCTATCTTTTGATTCCATCTAACATGTAAAATAAAGGAATGGTCTTTTCAAGCGTAAATTACATCTTGTTGGAGTAAGTTGCCCATGGCAACGGTTGCTCGACATGACCACGTAAAGATGAAAATGGTCAGATAGTATCCAATATCTTATGTTGTATATTTGTGTGACTTGAAATTATGGTCAAGCGCGGTCAATTTTCCATGAGAAAATACAACATAAATACAGGGAACGAGAATGAATTGATTTATTTGAGTTTAGAAATGCATACAATACATAATGCCAAACATGTGATTTGAGTAGATCTGACCAATAAATAGAATAACAGTCAATAGTAAGGTCACCCAAGCCCCATATGAAAGCTATGAAGATTGTTAAACGGGGTCAGTCGTCACCAGACACAATTGGGCAAGATATCAACATTGAGTTAGTAAGTGATTATTAAAGTAGAGATCTTCAGCTTTACAATGGTACTTTTTTCTTTTTTTTAAATCGGACTTCCCAAAGCGGAGTTATATCATTTTCAAATTCGTCTTTATGAAAACTCCAAACTGAGATATCGTCCTTTAAAGTTGTACTAATTATAATGTACTTACAATGCACTATAAATTTTTTTTAAAAATGTAATTTTGTTGTTGGTTGGTTTGATTTTTTAATCTGAAACTTTCACAATAATGTTATAAACACTCTGAAGATTAATTTATTACAAGAGACTCAAATTCCCCAAAAATCACCCCCAATTAGGTTTTGGGCTATTTCTCAATTTGGAGCTCTGCCCAATTCCGTCTGGCTTTGGTAGAACACGTCACAAATGTGCATAGATTTAACCAAATTTTGCAACAAATGTGTAGCAGTTTCCCAAAATTGCCCTGCAATATCGCACTATTTGATGCATTTTAGCAATACATTGTGAATTGTCCATCATGACCAATACCGGCTTCGATTCCCGGTATGGGCTCCTTTTAGACAGCTTTGTGTGAATTTGGTTTCTGAATCCATACTCTACTCATTTCAGCAGGTTTTCCTGCTGCTAAAATCAAGCTTCTTTTCATGAATCTGTTTCGGATACGGTTTCTCTGATGTGCCGCGCATTATAAATACTGAAATGTTATGATTTAATTGCAGTGAATTTCATAATAGTTAAGTTAAGACATTTCCAATAATTGCTTGAGAGTTGAACGTCTTTTGGATCATGCTTCGTAATAATTTGTATTTATTAACACACGGCTATTGTTTCAACATAATACACAACAGATTTTTCGGAAACCTTTCCCAACTTTCAGAAGTCTATTTCAAGATTTACTGAACCAATACTAGGCATGTTTGTATTTATTGAAATGCATTTCTCGTGGTGATTCCAAATATCGTTTTTAAATTCAATAATGTTGACATTTTTTAAACATTTTGTGACATTTTGGAATGTCGTCTTCAGACGCCTATCACGTGGAAAGTGTTAAGAATGCAGGCCTAATAATGAGATCAGAAATGATGACACTTTTAGTAATTACGCCACAACATGACACAGCAGTTTCATTATAAATAATTGTCACCACTCCACACCCAAATTAAAAAATACACTGATGATTTTCTATCTATCGAACACATACCTTCTTTCACATCGCCACGCATATTAATTAATGTCTACATAGCACATTCAAGTGTGCATCCGCATGGTCGGTCGCGCTCTTTTCAATCCGCCGTGTAAAATAACACCTCCAGTTTGGTAAATCATTACTGATCAATGTTGAAAGTGTCACCTGCATTATAGCAACAGTCTGCCCTTCTACTAAGATTCCACCATCATGGTACAAATAAGCCTCGTTAGCAAGAATTCATATCATATAAAACGTGGCTCCTTTATTGCATCTTTGCCTCATGACCGTCGCATTTTATATTAGTAGATTATTTGTTTTTGTACTAACGCCGGTGTCCTGATGGGAGAATAATTGCGAGCCGTACACATTCTGTCCCTTTACATTGTATACCATTAGAAAGTGTCGGTTTATCTGAACACACATGGTCGGATGGCTAGACTCGCACCAAGTCACACTTTTTATGACGCCCTACGCTACCAGGCCAATAGATTCTGGAACTGTAGACTTGGTCCAAGTAAAATGTTTTTAGTTATTTGTCATAACGACCAACGGTTTCTGGATTGAATTATCATTGATCAATAATTTTACCTTGTCAAAACATCTCTTCATAACAATGTACAGTGTATCTTGAAAAGATATGCCAACATTTTTTTTAGTTATTTGACATTTTTGACAATTTTTCCTTCAGACATTTTCATAAGGTACACATGAAATCATAAATAATTAGTGGTTGTAAAATTGTTTAATTTTTGCCCAAGAAACAAAATGGCTTATCTAGAATGTGCTGTTACATCTTTGATATATATATTGTGTGTTCGCAGTTGAATTAGTTGATCTTATTAATTTCACAGATGTGACTTCATTTAAAAAATCTTTATTAGGCCAAGTAAAAAAAACACCTGTTGTACGGGCCCGACCGACCATATTTTTGAATTTCCCCAATTTCTTTTTTTTCTTCAGAAATGTTATCAAATTTGTGAAATATGTCAAAAATTGCCTGAAAATTACCTCCCACCCCACCCTCCCGGCCCTGCTCTCAAAAAGAAGAAAAAATTACAGACCCCTTCCCCTGCACATCATTTTTTTACAGACCTCCCCCTCCCACTCTTAAATTTCTGACTCCGTGGCACATTTCACGACCCTACCAGAGAGGTCCGTTTGCCCTTACAACAGGGTGTTTTTTCCGTCACCTTATCAAAGTTTAATTTTGTTCGGTTCATAACAATAACAGAAGGTCATGAATTCCATGATTTAGTGTGCTCTACATCACAGTTAATAAATAAAATGTATATGAATTATTTGTGTTACATAATTGACCAACCATTTTTGTTGCGCGGCGACCGTGACATCTAATGTAGCGTGAATGTGTCTACTATTGCAGGTACACTAATGTAATAGTATTCAAGAGAGCATACAAAAGGCTGCATTTTCAGGGAGGTAATTTACTAGATTGGATTTAAATTTTAATCTAATCAAAGTGTCATACAATTAATAATATGAACACTAAATAAGTTCAAATGCAGAAAGTGATTTTTTGTTGCTTAATTATTTAATAAGAGTAAATAATGGACATAGACTTGATACGAAAGAAACACTTCAAATTAGTAACATTTTTTCTTCTTCTTCTCATTTCATTCTTTTAATAAGAGGTCCATCGTATCACCAGATCTCATAATTTCCCACATCACATCACATTTTTCACAACAACAAAAAGTTGTTATGCACATTTGTGAACTGTCGCGAAGGGTGCAGTTGCCCATAAAATCCATTTTGAGAATTATTGATGAAATTAGGCATGGAAAAACAAAGAAAATAAAGACAATTTTACAGTTATTTTTTTCTCATGAAATCAGAAAGCTTAACCACAAAGGTGTCATTTTGAAGCATTCAAAAAGCTCCTTTTATTGGTATTGAGATATCAACATTGTCTTTGAGAGACAAGTGCATCCTTCTGCGTAAAAGTACCTCCAAAATCATGAAAATCACATTTTTGGCACTTTTTGGTCAATAATTCAAAAAATAAGTCAGATATTCAAACAAAAACAAAAAACCTTCTAGAGAATTTTATTAAGATTATAAAAAAATGCAGAACGACAAAATGTGACAAAATATATTTCTAGTTATCTTGACAAAACCTAAAATGGGTCAAAAAACGTGTTTTTTATAATTTGTTCTAAATGGTCAATTTTATGTTCATGGTTGGATTCATTGAACCCCTTTCTTCAAGAAAATGTATACTTTTATATAGATTAAATGAATAATGAAGGAGTTACAGCAGTTTTACGGAGGCTATGCTGAGGGTACACAGCCCCCATAACCCTAACCCCACTAGACCATACAAAATCATACAAAATAAAACCTCCACGCGCGTGCTGCTGCATTGGCTCGATTACGTCACCTACCGCAGGCATATGTGGCCACGAAGTTTGTGCTGGGGAGTTAGCTCAGTTGATAGGGGCACAGACTTGGGTGCGAATGGTCCCGGGATCGACTCGGTGATTTTTCGGGTTAAAAAAATGGTACTTTTTCCCCCTCCCCCCGATACACGCAAAAACATAGCCATGGGAGTTAGGGTTAAGGGATTTAAACATGTGTAAATACCTGACATTTTATACAATTTTTAATGAAAAATCAATCAAATGACTGATTGAGCACTGCCATGCTTTTGTTGCAGGTCAAAAAACATTTCTTCAGAATGGGAAACCAGCCATTAAGTCATGAAGTCTCATCAAATGAATTAGAGGCCGGGTACCAGGGCGCTGTAACATGCTTGCACACAACGCACAGATGCAACACATTTTGGGTGGTAAATTGCTAAATTCCTGACAAACGGGTTCTGACCACACTTTATTCAAATCTTTGTTTTTCCAAAAGTTGACATTGGATTGGTCCCACAATTTTACCAAACTTTCATATCCCTAAATATCAAGCAGTTGTGTTTTCTACTTTTGAATTGATAAGCTCTCCATTTTTTGGACCCAGTTTTTTGGGACACGCTGTAGTACACTTGATCACCCATTATATATCATACAGGCTGTATCCGAACTCTTACCATAACATTTCAAGGACAGTACATCAAACATTTAAGTTGATAGCCTTTTTAATCTAATAAGTATCATTAACCCTAACCCTACACCACACGGCAACAAGATCCTTTACCGACCCCCCAAATTCACCAGAAATGTCCCCCGCTCCCCCTGGATTTGAACTCCGGACCTCCTGCACCAAAGCCCAGCTGCCAATCCACTACACCACAGATCAACTACACCTCGGCTCAGTATATTCGCCTCGTTATATAGTCTGGGTCCATTTTGGAGCCCAAAAACGTTCATGCGGGGTTATAAAAACAGGCTGGCTGTGTTGTTGCTGTGTGGTGTAGTAGCGTTAGGGTTAATATAAAATGCTCTGTGTGCATCCTACATTGCTGGCTAATTTTGTGAAGTGATTGCCTTTGAAAGCTATGACGGCAGTAATGGACAGGTTCTAATCATATTATCTGATGTTATATTAAGCCATTTTTCCCTGAAAATTTTGCAAATACATGGTGTCCCAGAAAGATTTATACCCTGTTTGAAAAAATAATAAAATATGAAAACAACATTGCAGTCCAAGTCTTATGCCTGCGATATAATGGGGAACATGTTTCCTACTTTCTCTGTTAAAGGTAGATGTTCCGATTTTCAACTTGAAGTTTTCTATTCTACATGAAAGGTCATCCTTAAAAAAGTCGTGTTCCAAAGTTTGAGTTGCATAGCTCTAATGGTTCTTATTTTAGACGCACAAGATGCTGTGAACTGTACCCATTGAGTAGTACACAAACTATATCGGTGGTAACCACCATTTGCGGTAATTCGACGTTATTTCATCGATTTCTCCGTAATTATACCGATTTAGGCCGTCAAATTTCAGTATGATGATGAGAAAAATACGAGCTTTCATATGATATGAAAATCTCCGTATGTTTGAAATAATTCTGTGTTACGAAAATGTGATCGGGTCATCTACCTTTAATTTCATCAAAATATCTTTATCCGATATGGCATGAAATAGAAAAGCGGTAAATACCAGTTGTTCAATTTCAATTGATAAAGCTCACACTATAAACTTCAAAATGTCTGCTCAACATTGTATGATATAAATCACTCAAGCAGAACAATTCCTTTGTCCCATTCAAAGAGTGCTTCATAAAACATTACCAACAGTTGATATCTATTAATTTTGTAGTGGGAATCAAAAAAGGACAAAGGAAATTACCGGTATATCATATAAATTGAGATTTGTGCCGAACACAGTCAATTATGTAATGGGTTTCAAAAAAGGTAATTTTGGTCAAACTTGGAATATACCATATTCACAAAAGAGTTCATATCTTCTGTTAGAAACGTCCTATTTTAAAAATTCAAGCTAAATGTATGTAGATATTAAAATCATAAGCCCTTTGACCGATAACAATGGTATTCATGGCTAAATAAATGCACCTTTCCCGGGATAAATTATTCTGGGACACACTATAGATTCAAAAGAGGCATTACATTATTCATACTGCAGTTCCTCAGTCACACCCCACAGCAGCCTAATTGATGATCTCCCCACATCGCATAGCATTTCGGCCTGTAAGCATTTTGAACATGGAACCACCATACGACTTGAGACATTTTACGCTCAATTCTTATAGCCCTAGTGCACATAATACTGGAACGATTAGAGATTGAACAGCACCCATAAGAAACTGGTGTCCTAATGAACAATTCCCATATTGTTTGAAATGCTAATCGCTTCATTGTTTTAATTTTGAAAGAAGTATGGGGATCAGCAACGCGTAAGAAATGTGATGCTTGAATAACTCCATATACGACTTTGCCAATACAGTTAGTTCAATTTCTCAACCAACCTATATATGAAGAGGTATTTTGCAAAAGGGCCTACATCCACTTTGGCTCTTATTGAGAAAAAGTCAAAAAACTGTTTCTAAATATTCAAGTTGAGCAATTGAAAAACTGAATGGATTATGAAAGAGGTACACTACATACTAATTGAAATTGATATAAATTTTAAATGTGCTAGTTTTAATTTTTTTTTAAATCATGTTCCATTTTTTGAAAATTTGGATGTAGGCCCTTTTGCAACAAAACTCGCCTTTTGCAACAAAACAACAACTTCAATGGCTGTTTACAATGAGATGTAGGTATTTTTGAAAAAAATGACTTTATTTCCTTGAAACATGATTGTGACCTATACATTTCAATATCAAACTTATTTATTTTCAATGATTAAAATAAATGATTTTTTGTGTGTGGTATTTTTTCTTTATGTACAAACAGATGGAGTATCCCGATATAATTCTGGATACAGGCCCTTTTGCAACAAAACAACAATTTCAATGGCTGTTTACAATGAGATGTAGGTCTTTTTGAAAAAAATGACTTTGTTCCCTTGAAACATATGATTTTTCCCTATACATTTCTATATCAAACTAATTTTTTGAAAAAATGCACCATAGCCCTTTTGCAAAATACCTCTTCATATATCGCTGTCTTTTGTAACATACACCTTCCTGCATTTTATAGTATTATAGGATAAACGCTGAGGCTGTTGTGGTCGCTCCTCATCTAAGAACTGTTTGGTACTCGCTGTGTGACAATGGTCAAGACTTGATTCACAGACAAAATGAAAATAAAACTATCACCAAAATAATTCCTTGCTGAATATGACAAATGTGTAGAAAGAAACCAGTCAGGAAAATATGATTGTATACATTTTCATTTACATTTATATTTTAACAACATTTACTTTCCATGTGGCTGTCGTCTGAAGACGGCCGTTCCAAAATGTCACAAAATGTTTCAAAAATTTCTCGAGATAGGATTTTGAAAGTCTGGAAAGATTTCTGAAAATCCGTTTTGTATAATGGTAAAACTAATGGCCGTGTGGAAAGTGCTCAGTTCAATCTTGCATTAACCAAACACTATACCATAAACATTGAGCCTGTACATTTTGCGACACTTTATGGCGAGTTAAATTTGATGAAAGAAGTGGCTTCCACGAAATGCATGTTTGCAATGAGCTGCTACAGATGTGGTCGATGCAAACACTGTCAACATTGGAACAAATAAGGATATGGAATCAAAAAGGCTGACAGCCTATACTATATTTTCCCATCAAACCTTAAAGGGACATTAAGTGGTGTTGACTTTTTTAATTTATAAAAAAAATACTTCAGAATTCAAGATGAACATTACAAATTGCCATTATTGTTGTTTCTACTAACAAAAACACAGCAAAACTGAATTAAAACAACACCATCTCTATTTATTGAAAAACGACCTCTGTGAAAATATGGTTAGCGTTGTTTATCACGCGTACTGCAGGGGGATACTGTCTGACGTAAAAATGCTGATCAGGCCCGATCAGCATTTTTTGAATCGATGTTTTGTTGTACAAAGAGGGCTGATTTTTCAAAATCCTTATAGGTATAAGTTCATACATGTAATACAATTGTAAAAATATATAAATCCCAGTTTTTATTATATATTTTTGTAATTGAGGGCGCTGCCTCCACCACATCTCTTAATGCCCCTTTAAGTGCAAGTGCATCAAAATGAGAGCATATTCATATGATTGTAGCCGCACACACATTGTTTTATGCAGACTAATGAGGTCATTATAAAACCTGACCCAATTACCTGTGCCAAAAATGATACAATAATTGGTAAAAATATGGATTTATTTGTCTGTACTAGTGTTACATCATATAAAATGACATTTTATTATGTTTTTAGATCTCTGAATACTGATATTTCGTTCATGTATCAATAATATTCATCTCCATAGCCAGGGTGACTGGTTTTACCTTTATAGAATTCAACATGGCTGCCAAATTTGACATTTAACTTGTTCCAAAATGTCAATTGTGTCAAATTCTGCAGAGTTGATCAAATGCCAATGACTAATTGCGTTGAAGACGGTTATTATGTACCTGATATCGTGAAATACTGGCAACGGTTATATATCCATGTGCTCATAATGCATTCTTTAACAAAGTGTCAACATCACTTGTGACATTTTCCTCTGGTTTCAGAGCGTTTTTAATGGATATTCTTAGTTCATTGATGGAAAACCTTTCCATTTTGAAGCGCCCATTGAGGCATCTGGTGTATGTCCGGAGCAACTGTCGCACGGAGATATCCCACCTCGACGAGGAGTTGCTTCTCATCCAAGTCATCCAAGATAGCAATACTCGTTGGTGTTACTGGTCCTGCGTGTTCTTTGCAGGAGTCAAGCCGCTTCGACACTTTAACCAACTACTTCTTCTTCAACTCTTTTTTCTTTAGCATTGACAACCTGTGTGCATTCTTTACTGTCTCAATGAAGTCCCTCTCTACTTTCCTAACATTTGCGACCTCCTTTGACAACCTTGCCCACTTCCATCTTGCTTGCCTTTCATCTTCTGATTGTTTTGTGAAAGAAGAGTCTACAAGTAACTTGTTTGTCATGACGACATTCTTCCTTGAGTGTGTCTGTACTGATGTTGATCCACCACTCATACTTATCCGTCTGTTAATTGTCTCGATGACTTCATCCAACACAGCAGCAAACAAGCGTTCTTTGCCAGAAGAAGTGTCGGTAGCACATCTATCTCTCAAATTCGCCAGCTCAGGCATCTTCTCTCGAAAAAATTGGTGAATTCCACACCAATTCCTGCCAAAGGTGGCCTACTCTCTCTTATCAATGCCGAGCAAATTCATTAGGGGAAAGAAGAATAGCTGAAATAGCTCAAGAGTATTTGGAACGCCGTCAGTCAATCCTGGATTTCTTCGAAGCAGTTGTAGACATTAACTCAAATAAGTTAGTGCTGGCAGTGTCAACCTATATCCAAAATGATTGGTTTTTGTGCTGCTCAGAGGTGTACAAGATGGTTGGGGACATTATCATCTTTCCCGTAATGAATCAGCTTTCTGAAATGTCATTCTTTGACACTGATGAGGAGAGCCCTGTGGAGATAGATGAAAACAAACTAGCCTTTGCACCACTGACAAATCTTGGCTGTGAGAGTGAGGTTTGCTAAGCTAGATAACCGGATAAGTATGAGTGGTGGATCAACATAAGTACAGACACACTCAAGGAAGAATGTCGCCATGACAAACAAGTTACTTGTATATAGACTCTTCTTTCACAAAACAATCAGAAGATGAAAAGCAAGCAAGATGGAAGTGGGCAAAGGAGGTCGTAAATGTTAGGAAAGTAGAGAGGGACTTCATTGAGATAGTAAAGAATGCACACAGGTTGTCAGTGCTAAAAAGAAGAGTTGAAGAAGAAGAAGTTGGTTAAAGTGCCGAAGCTGCTTGACTCCTGCAAAGAACACGTAGGACCAGTAACACCAATGAGTATTGCTATCTTGGATGACTTGGATGAGAAGCAACTCCTCGTCGAGGTGTGATACCTCCGTGCGACAGTTGCTCCGGACATACGACAGATGCGTCGCGTGAAATCTCTCAATGGGCGCTTCAAAATGGAAAGGTTTTCCATCAAGAACTAAGAATATCCATTAAAAACGCTGTGAACCCAGAGGAAAATGTCACAAGTGATGTTGACACTTTGTTAAAGAATGCATTATGAGCACATGGATATAACCGTTGTATTTCACGATATCAGGTACATAATAATTGTCTTCAACGCAATTAGTCATTGGCATTTGGTCAACTCTACAGAATTTGACACAATTGACATTTTGGAACAAGTTAAATGTTAAATTTGGCAGCCATGTTGAATTCTATAAAGGTAAAACCAGTCACCCTGGCTATGGGGGATGAATATTATTGATACTTGAACGAAATATCAGTATTCAGAGATCTAAAAACATAATAGAATGTCATTTTATATGATGTAACAGACAAAATATCATACAGAATTACGTGAAAATGTTTGTTTCGGCGGCCATTTTGAATTTTCCCTGTTAGTTATGGTGCCTATATACTACATACATCATGTATAAATACATCAAGTAGTCCCCTACCTGAAAACAACTCAAAACACGTATTTATTTAACATTCGTGAGTCATTCCAGGCAGAACATCTTCAAAATTCGTTGAAAATCTGTCATTTTGGCGGCTATTTTGAATTTTCCCTGTTAGTTATGGTGCCTATATACCCCATACATCATGTATAAATACTACAAGTAGTCCCCTACCTGAAAACAGCTAAAAACATGTGTTTATTTTACATTAGTGAGTCATTCCAGGCAGAACATCTTCAAAATACGTTGAAAATCTGTCATTTTGGCGGCCATTTTGAATTTTCCCTGTTAGTTATGGTGCCTATATACCCCATACATCATGTATAAATGCTACAGGTAGTCCCCTACCTGAAAACAGCTAAAAACATGTGTTTATTTTACATTAGTGAGTCATTCCAGGCAAAAAATCTTCAAAATACGTTGAAAATCTGTCATTTTGGCGGCCATTTTGAATTTTGCCATTTTACCAACCTAACTATTGATCTGAGATTTTTTTTATGGCGATATTCTTTTTTCACATAAAAATTGGCCATAGAAAAACTGGGTTTTGAAAAATTGATACATATTTGCCCACCCCTAGTACTACAGCTGTTGTATATGAACGTCTATATGCAATAGCATAGTTGTTTTGTTTTTGTTGTTGTGCGTTTGTAATGAATCTGTAAAGGTTTCTTTGTTTACACGGTTGGTCCGTACAGACACACGCTTGTGTCCTGAAGGGACCAGACTTAGGCAAAGTGCTTGGGGGCCAGGATTTAAAAAGCCTATATAAGACCAACAAAAAATATGTTTGTTTGCCCTTAATGGACAAACATTTGGAGGGTCAATAGGTCTCTCCTTTTTCCCCCTCTAACTTCTTCCATTTTGACATATAGGCCTATGTACAAAGTATATAGATAGAAAGTGAAATTTTGACGAACTTTGACCAATATTCTTTGGCTTAAAATTAATGGATTGCGGCTCGAAACACGCAATATAGTTATTAAACATTGTTTCTACACTTTTGGGAAACAAAATATACACAAATATTGACATTTTATGATGTCAACAGAAAGATTTTTTAAAAAAAAGTTGTTGTTGGCCAAAGCATGATGCCTGAATGAAATGACAGTAAGAAATAAGTAGGCCTACACTATTAGAAAAATGGGGTCAAATTGACTAAGGGTGGCGTCAAATATGCACACAACCTGTGCATAATTTGACACGATTGTCTTAAGAGCGCAATATTTAAATGAAAGCTTAAAATAATCGAAGATTGAGAGCACTTCAATTTTTTTAACTGTTTTAAAGCGCCTCATTATCAGGAGATAACAATATAGCCTAAGCCTATACTCAAATGTCAAATAAAAAATTGAATAAAGACCCTGGAATTTTCAAGAAATCTCTAGAAATATGAGATTCAAACCAACCACTGACTTATTGACTTTTAATTACATGAAAAGGGGGTTTTCTCAGCCTTCTAATTTATTAAATTTTACTGACAATAAAAAAATAAATATATAAATTGACTCAATTAAAGAGATACCGCAGGATATGCATTTCTTGTAGCATGAATTTTGCATCACAAAATTAAAGAATCATCGATTTGAGGAATTGAGTGGGTTGTGTACACCTAATATACCCTGGGAGGGGGCACTAAAAAATAAAAGTTTGTGAACACATAGAATATCCTGGGAGGGGGCGGTACTCATACATGAAAGTTGTAAGTAGCCTCTTGAATGCACTCTCCGAAACCACCCTTAGGCCATACAAAATTAATTGTTTGCTTGCCCACAGATGCCCTCAAAAAAGAAGGGTCGGTCGGATTTTTTTGTTTGTTTTTGATTTTCCAAATTAGGTACCTGAAATACCAGAAATAAAAGGGGAAAATAGTGTTAAAAAATTATTTTCATTTTCTAAGTCCAAAACAGCACTTTAGATGATCTATATGGGGTCACATTGATGTCAATGAAGGTCATATATGTGACTTAAAAAGTTTGTTTTTTTGGAAGAAAAAAAATAATTGTGAAAAAAAGAATCTGTTTTTTATTTTTTTTTGGGGGGGGGGGTAAAAAAAGAGTTAAAATTGACACGGTCAGGGACTGTTTTACACGATCGGTCGGACGAGGGCAAGCAAACAATTTTGTTATGGCCTTATCAGAGATTCTCAAAGAAGAGAAAGAGGACCCTTTGGGCAACAAAAAAAACACCAGTTTTATAGGCAAATGGACCTCTCAAAATCAGGAAATGTTGGTGAATTTTCAGCAATTTTCAAAATTGTCAATTTGTTTTCAAAGATTTCGAAAAAAAACAAAAACAAATCTCCAAACAATTTCCCCCAAAAAATCCCCTAAAACAAATAGGGTCTGTCAGGCCCGAAGAACAGGTTTTTTGTTGTTGTACATTGCCATACAAGGGTTTTGTGTGGCAAATCATAACCTTAGCAGGAATGTATAACCTCAACAGCCATATGACTTAACCCTAACTCGAGATCACCACAGGGCAACAGATTTCTTTTCCGACCCCCAAAATTCACCAGAAAGGTCACCCTATACCCCCCCTGGATTTGAACCACAGACCTCCAGTACCAGGGCCCAGATTCTAGCCACTGCGCCACGGCTGTCAGTCGACACTCGGCGAGTATATTCGCCTCGTTATATAGCCTGGGTCCGTTTTGTAGCCCAAAAACCTGCACGCCGGGTTATAAAAATATTTTTTCTGCACAGTTGCCGTGTGGGGTAGTACTAGTAGAGTTAGGGATGACAAAGTTTGTTTTCTTTTTGGCACAATCTTATTTTCATTTCAGCCTTGTTTCACCATGCAAAAATATCCTAGGAGGAGGGTAAAACATAAGTATGATACCTACATTATAATATCATGCTATGGTAGTAAAATGATGGTTGCCATGCAGTATTAACACTTTCCAGACAGCTTTTGGTTCAACCAATACCAAACAGATTTTTCACAAACCTTTCTCAACTTTCAAGATCAAGGATTACTGAACAAATATTATTAATGTTTGTACTTATTTCAATGCATTTCTCATAGTGATTCTGATTATACTAATGAAATGCTATCATTTTGAAATTATTTGAAACATTGTGTGATATTTAGAATGTCGTCTGCAGATGCCTGCCTCATGGAAAGTGTTAACAAACACTGTACGCCAATTCAATGAATATGTTTCATCCTATGGTGTAAATTTAACTTGTCCTTCAGTTATTTCTGCCTGTATGACGCATATAAGAAACTAATTAATAATTATATTAAGTTCAAAACACTCTTTTACGTAAGTTCCGGTGTAAATTGAAGAAATAAAGTGGAGAAAAAATGTGTTTGTACGAGGAAATAAATAGATTCTAAATTCTCAAATTAAAGGAGCATTGAGAGATTGCCGAGAAATATGGAAAAAAAGAATTGTTTCAATAGATAAGGTACCGTAGGAACACCTGAAGTGTAATGATTTATGGGAAGACAGTTGAATGATGTCCATAGATGGAAATTTGGTGGAAGCAATTTATGTGGTGAGTGATGGTGATAATTTTGATGTGATCTACATCGAAATTGCCAAATCGTTAAATTTCTAATAATAGACAGTGAATTAAGGTAAACGGTTTCAGATGGTATAGTTAGTATATGCCTAAGTATTACATAGGTGCAAAAAACCTGATTTTTCCAGAAAAATTGAGGGCGCACTCCCATACATATTTTTCAATGCCCCTTTAAAGCTTGAGACTAAAAATATCAAATTGCTGTAGGGAATTTCTCTTCTTTAATTTGAGATATTGCTCATGAAGAATGGCTAATTATAAGAGAGCTATAGTTTACGCATCAAGACAATGTATAATTTTATATATTTTCATTGAATTTGTGAAAAAAATGCACATTTTCAGATTGTTGGTGTTTTCTTCTGATAATGGATTTTTGGATAGACTATTGGCCATTTTTGAGTGAATTTTGCGGTTTCAAAGAAATTCAAAAATAAAAATCTTGTAATGTTATCACTGAATGTAAGTAACTTTAACATCAAGACAAACTGTGTATATTTCTTTCTGCAGGCGAGGAAAAAACACAGCCTTGTTTTACAGTCGGACGGACCTGTCAAGTAGGGTCGGACGGACCTGTCAAGTAGGGTCGGTCGGACATGTATTTTTTTAAAATGTGTTTACCTAAAATGTCACCAAAATCTGTAAAATCGGGAATTTGTTTTAAAATTTGTGAAAGGTAAAAAAATTGACAGATTATCGGCCAAAAAACGGCTGATTTTACATGATTTGAGAAAAAAATGCTTGAAAAATGCAAAAAGTGGGTCGGTCGAGCCCATAAAACAGGGTTTTTTCCTCGCCTTATATCACTATTTTACAAGCAGACGAACCTTAATATTTTTAAATGGTTCTTGACATTTTTTAATCATGAACCATGTGTGGGTGCGTGAATATCAGAGTTTTTTCAAGTCCTTCTAACAACATGCAGTGGTTGGTTATAAACTCAGCGTCCAGCACTCTTAGAAAAAAAGGGTAAAAAATCCGGCACTAATTTTTTTTAAATTTTTTAAAATTTTTTTTTTACAATTTGTGGAAAAAATCATTAAACTGCCTCATAAAACAAGAAATTATGTTGCAGGAACCCTCAGAGTGCATTTATAACCCCTTAAAAACATTAAGAAGGCCTCTAGACCCCAATCCATGATCCACTGCACTTCGTTCGCTACACTTACTCCGTTCGTCGTCAGTAAAATTGTCCGGCACTCAATTTGGTCTAGCTACAACCCTGGCAGAGTTCCCTTCCAAGGAAAAACAACCATGTTTGTGGGATTTTTGTCTGTTTGCTTGTTTGTTGTTGTTTGTTTATTTGTTGCTGTGCTTTATTGTATTTTTTTTGGTGGTGGTTTGTCCCTTTAAAATTGATGTGTAAAATTGACATGATGATTCTTTCTTCCATGCACAAATTGACAACACCCACACATATTATTTGTGTTGTCATAGTTACACAATCTTTATTCTCCTATGGGAGGAATTATGCATGAAGTGATTGCAGCAGAAGATATTTTGCATCCGTCATAAACGTCAAATTAACCCTAACCTTCCTCAAAACACTAGTTGCTGGTAGCGTGCGTTTTCCTTGGTGGCGTGACCAGGCTTTTATTAATTGGTGAAGAAAATTTTAAGATTTCAGAGCTGACTCTGTGACACAATCAGGTAGGTGCCAGACTTTCACACAGGCAACCCAGGTTCAATCTCTGGCGCCGGCGCAGATGGATTCTCCCTTCCCCCCCAAAAAAAACCCCCAACAATTTGACCCATTTTTCTCCCCTGATAATTTTTATTTTATTTTTAAAAACACACCCGGAGAGTAAGGGTTAAAGGGTATCATCTGCATTATATTAGTGTAAAGACTGTCTTTGATTAGTGTAAGAAAGTGTACGTTCACACAATGATTACCCGGAGGTGGAACTTTTGCTTACAGCAATAAAAAATGCCACAAATATTTCCATTATTCTGGCCATTTGTCCATATACACTCTATACTATTGCTACACTGTTAGAACACTGGGCAAAATAGTACGGGGTAAAGTCAGGTTGGGTAAACTTTACCCAGTATTGGTCAAACAAATGCGGGTTGGGCAAAAATCATTTTACCCAACGGTTGAGTAATATTTTTTTCATCAGTTTTACCTATTAGTTGTGTAATCAGGGTGTTACAGGGTTGGGTTAAAAAAGGATTTTGCTCAACGTTGGTCTTCTTAGGTCACATGGTATCTTGGACGAGCTGTTATTGGTCACCGCGATCAACCGCATGATTTACAAAAAGAAAATGGCCGGTTTGGTGACTGGTAAACCGGCGCTGGCTGGGGAGGACCTACTGAAAGTTTTTCATGGTAAAATAACATATTTATATTCTAATATCGAGTTGTCTACAACATTTTCAGGTAGAGCATTAAATATGCTAGAGGACAGTCGTAGCTTTTAGCGAAAATTAGATAAGCTCATTCATTGAATTCCGTCTGACCGTTAAGTTGCACGCACGCAGTGTTGGAGACTACGCTATGCCAACCACTGTGTATTACCATGCAGTAATACTATATACTGCAACCAATATGGATGTAGGGCTATCACTGTTCTTTAAGTTTAACTAATTTAACGCTTTAACCTGATAATGGTGCAGGCAACAGTCTTTTGAAAATAAATAGTATATTTTACAAGATTTTCAAATCTATAGAGGTTTCATTGGTAGTTTTGTTGATTAAAATTAATAAGCTAATCCATTGCTGATCAGTCTGCCTAACAATTTATAAAGCTAAAGATCAACATTTACAATGATTAATCTTATCTCCTAATTTGTCTTTATTACAAAGGTAATCCCATAGGCTAATTAAGTGAGTATAATAGTCCACACCAATTTATTGTAATACTTTTATTACCCTTTCACAAAATTGTCAAATCTGAAATTACTACACTAATCCAAATCGACCAGACTTTTTTTGAAAAACGAAAACAAGGATTTCGGTGAAGTTTGAACAAATAAATTGCCCCTCCGAGTGGGAATCGATCCAGGGACCCTCCGCGACTGCACATCAACCTCCGACCCGCATAGGCAAGCCACGGCTCTCAGCTTCACATTTTGCATAGTATATTGCGCTCACTATATAGGTAGGTTATGTCATGGAAAACCATCCATGCATGCACTGGTTGTATTTTGTGGTATTTGGTAGTGTTAGTGCTAAGGAACCAATTGAATTGAACAGTTTTGAGACTGAAAATTACAGTGTAATTCTAAATCATTATCTTCTTTTAAATACAACAATTGGTAAATTACGCTTGTGTACTCGTTATTGCAGCAGACACTTTTATTCATACCGTGGTCATTACATAATTACACTTGCTTAATAAAAGTGTCGAGTAAAATATTTCTATCTTATTTTCTTTCACAAAAAGAACCTTCTAGTGACGATGTACAACCATAAAATGTTCAAAGCTCAATTCATCTCTACTAGTCTTGATCCACTCCTCAAATAGCAAAAGAGACAACACACAATGCTAGAGTCTTAACCATTACATGGTCATTATATAATTACACTTGCCTAGTAAAAGTGTCAAATAAAATCATATTTCTATCTTATTTTCTTTTGCAAAAAGAAAATTCTAGTGACGACGTACAACCATAAAATGTTCAAAGCTCAATTCATCTCTAGTAATCTTCTACTCCTCTAATAGCAAAAGAGATGACACACAATGCTAGAGTCTTAACCACTACATGGTCATTACATAATTACACTTGCCTAGTAAAAGTGTCAAATAAAATCATATTTCTATCTTATTTTCTTTTGCAAAAAGAAAATTCTAGTGACGACGTACAACCATAAAATGCACAAAGCTCAATTCATCTCTAGTAATCTTCTACTCCTCTAATAGCAAAAGAGATGACACACAATGCTAGAGTCTTAACCATTACATGGTCATTACATAATTACACTTGCCTAGTAAAAGTGTCAAATAAAATCATATTTCTATCTTATTTTCTTTTGCAAAAAGAAAATTCTAGTGACGACGTACAACCATAAAATGCACAAAGCTCAATTCATCTCTAGTAATCTTCTACTCCTCTAATAGCAAAAGAGATGACACACAATGCTAGAGTCTTAACCATTACATGGTCATTACATAATTACACTTGCCTAGTAAAAGTGTCAAATAAAATCATATTTCTATCTTATTTTCTTTTGCAAAAAGAAAATTCTAGTGACGACGTACAACCATAAAATGCACAAAGCTCAATTCATCTCTAGTAATCTTCTACTCCTCTAATAGCAAAAGAGATGACACACAATGCTGAAGTCTTATCCACTGCTTCATTTTTTCCTCGTTTAGCAACCTGCCAAGTTATCATCTCACACCTAATCGCCACATTATTAGATGACAATGAGCCAACGATATAACGGATAAAAAATATAAATCGGTTGATCTTACCCTGAGAATAATCCGACTCCCCACTCATCCATTTTTGACAGTTGGTATATAAATCCCTAGCTTTAGTGCTATATTCCTTGGTGTCTTAGCTTTCTTTCACTGACTAGCATTCTCCAGTCATGTGAACAGTCAATTGTGCTATTCTTGGCGCTATAATTGAACGCGCCTTAGAATCAGTGATTCTAGTAATAAATCTGGTATCTCAATTATATTGTTTTCAAATTAGTTTATATGACGAGCAGTTCACACCTTATTTTAATACAATGGAGCTGTTACATCACATCGGGTTCGAGAAACTGACAGTATAGATTTAAAAATGTCTAACGGTTGAGTTTTAAAAGATAAATACATATGTTATCAATACTAAATGTTTGACAATTCTTCCTAGCAAATGAAAATCTATTTTGGGAGCGCAGCCCTGTTTAGTTCTACCCTTTGTCTTCTTTTTTCATTTTTGGAGTATTTTACCATCAACTTTTTCATCCAAGGCTGCCCGTTACCAAGCAACTAATACAATTTTGCTCACCAAATCCAATAAATTACATGTACATAGGCAATTCAATTTTTGCTTTGCAGTGATTTTACAGTGTGTGCTTTTTTGACAAAGTATTTATTTTTATTTTTAGAATTAACCTAGAGAAATATTTAGAGATGTTCTTACCAGAATGTTTGTATAGATTGGCTTCACAACAAAAGATTTATACCAAAATGTACAAGGGACACAATGTCGTGTTGAATTTTTTAAATTTTAATTAATTTATTTCAGAACTCAAGATGAACATTAATAATTGCCATTATTGTTGTTTCTACTAAAAAACCAGCAAAACGTGATTTAAACAATGTTTTGAATATGTTGGAATACCACCCTTAACCATTTAAAATGCTGTTGCGGCTCTACCAGCATTTTTGAATCAACGTTTTGTTGTACAAAGAGGGCTGATTTTTCTTAATCCTAATAGGTGTAAGTTCATATATGTAATACAATTGTAAAAATAAACAAATCCCAGTTTTTGTCATATATTTGGGGGCTGCTTCCACCACATCTCTTAATGCCTCTTTAATACCAATTTCAACTGTGTAAATGCTTACTTTAAATATTAACGCTTTCCACGCGGCAAAAAAAAAGTGTTAAAAAAATGTCAAACTTATTGAATTTCATCATCATAATTTGGAATCATCATGAGAAATGCATTAAAATAAGTACAAACATGCCTACCATGATCACTTTCATTATTTATTGACTGCCCCTCGTAGTTCTTTTAATGTCTAATTTTTTTTACTATTGGCATTTTATTCGTACAACTCGTTGTGTGACATTAAAGATACGCATGTATATCAATCACTCTAGAAAATGTTGGCAAATGAATGATGCATGTACTACATTGAACATGATACCACGCAATCCCAATCATCGCGGTCATATGTGAGTGATAACAAATGTTGTATTTACAACTTAAATATATATCAACAGATAATACATCTCATCTTGATAACCGTCTTCAAATCCAAGATGGATGCCAAAACGGCCATCATAATCATCAAAATGCCTATAAATCACAGCATGTTAAGTTATATGTGTGGTGGTATGGGAAAACCCGTCGGAAGTCGCTAGTGTTAATATTGAGATATCTGGGTCATACCAAAATATTCCTAACAAATGAGTTCCAAGTCAATTTTCCAACTTTGGTCCCAAGATAGAGATTATACCTTGAACTTTAGTCTCCAGGAGTTTTTTATGCAAAATTCCAGATGTTAAGTTTATTTTAGTACTTTTCTGAACCTTGTTTATCAAATTTTATGTGCAAAATGCTATGTTTATGTAAAATGATATTGTTACCATGGTAACCACTTGTGAATTCCGACAATGCATTGTAAAGATTTTGAAAGTGAAGAACTTACAATTGTTAATAATATCGCAAAAAACTAGGTTCATATCAAAAGTCCTTTTCATATGACAAGCTATTCTGTGTGATATAACAATGTAGTTTTATTATTATTAGAGCATTTAAAAGATTTTGTGTACACCTTTGAATTGTCAGTTTCTATTCTTAGTGTTGCGTTTAAACTTGCCGACTTTAAACTACTATAACTGTAGTTCTAGATGGAATTTCTGAAAACTGTAAACAGTCCCATACTCAGTAGAGTATGAAGCTCTATGCCAAAGAAAAAAACAAAGTTGCTAGAAAATGACCATGTGAAGGGTTTTCCCATGCCACCACACATATTCACTATGTAATGTATTTGTAATGCCTATGCTCTTAATGCTAGGAAGGAGACACTCATTGCAGATATTCTTGAGTATTATTCAGTTTCCAAAATGGCCGCCAAAAGGTCAATTGGCAGCCATCTTTGAGCTTAAGCATTATATAGTGCATAATGTTGAGGACATACAGACAACCAGGACGCACTCTATCTTTACATCCATCTTCCAAAATGATTTTTTACTCGTCATAAGCACGAATTTATATCCATCCCAAGGCCCTCCAATTTTGTTTTTGTGTTTCTCTCAGTGACTGACCTTTTTTTTTAAGATTGACAGTTTAACCAATTTGACCAAATATTATTGGTTTCTGCTTGAAATGAATAAGTTTGCTTGAATAGATTGCTTTAAACTATTATCACACAAGGATCACTAGTCAAATTGACATTTACCAATTTTGTCTTGTCATGAACCACTGTCTGTCAGTAATATTTATCAGGAAAAAAAGAAGAAGAAAAACAAAACAAAAGGGGAAACCACAACGATTATTTTTGGCCCAATGGAGGCACAGTTTTTTCTCAGTAGCTGAAATACAGTGCTCAACAAAAGAAAGTTGTACACTTTGTTTATGTCCTATAGAGTGACTTCCAATTATGTTTGCCCAAACAGGCTAGAAATCTTTTCAGAACAATTTAGTACCAAGCATGCCACAAATCAACAAAGATAAACCATTTTTAACACAGGTTTTCACATTTTCAACGCACACAAGTGGCGAGAAAATGCTGTGTGTGGCACTTGAATGGCCAGGAATGAAAGGGATATTGATCACACAGTGCAACTGCGTTGGTTCGTGCCTGAGCGAGCAAGCTATTTGATTGTGAAAAATAACATGTGGTCTTTTCTCCCCGCGTAGTTTGTTGAAAATGTGAATTTGGAAACAGTACAGATTTTCATCAAATGGTGCTAATCATGACTTATCTTTGTTGTTTGGTGGCAAGTTTGGTACCAGATTGTGCCTACACTGCAAAAACTGTGGTGTTAAATTTAACACCACGGGTGTTAAATTTAACACCAGTATGGATTCACTATAGGACCACACCACCTGGTGTTAAAATGACACCATCACTAGTGTTACAACGTTGGTGTTAAATATAACACCAATGGGTGTTACAATATGACAACACCAGTAACAATTTTACACCTTCTGGTGTTAAAACATTAAGAAATTTACACCTTCTGGTGTTAATTTCTTCTTCTTTTTTACACCTTCTGGTGTTAGAATATTAATGTTAGATAAGTTGAAGTACTTTAACAATAAAATACTTGCAAATAACATATTTCACTGTTCAACAGTTCAAATTTATTAAAACTTGAACGTTTTTGTGAATTAATGTTCTTACTTGCCATTTAATTATGGAATGGTACATGTTGCAGATCGAATCACTAGATCAAATGTATAAATATACAATCCAAAGTGTTAAAAAACCAATATAACCCACCCCGTGCGCATGTGTGGAATAGTGACACCCATGGGATTTTCTTACACCAAGTTTAACACAAGAAATTTAACACCATGAGAAGTGTTACATCAGTTATTCCTATGGTGTTGACCTAACACCAACATTAACACCAGGAGCGTAACACCGGCTCAGTGTTGCAGTTTAACACCGGAGTTTTTGCAGTGTAAAAGATCCATCCAAATGTCTATCTAGCCTGTTTGGTCAAAAATAATCGGAAGTTACTCTATGGGACATAAACAAAGTGTATGACTATCTTTTGTTGAGCACTTTAAATAGAATTTGTAAGTGTAACATCCCTGCTGGACAGCATTGCAGTATCGCTATCAAGATACCTGACCATGCATCAACTCAATCGGCACAGCAATGGAAATAAAAGAATTTCAATGACACAGGCTGAAAAAGTAGGCGATACGGAAAGCTCCTTGCAGGGAAATTTAGCATTTGGAGGGAAATTTTGGCATTTGGAGGGAAATGTTACTCTTTCATTAAGAAATGCATTCCATTTTGGAGGGAAATTTGTTTCGCTTGCCGGGAAAAAAACATTTTTTCAGGCCATGTAAATCAATGATATGATGGTGAGAACATAAATCAGAGGCTAAAATTCTTCCGAATAAATTGGATATAGAATATTTTATGTGATATAAGCAGTGAAAAATATCATTAAATCAAAAACTATACCTCAAGATGTAACAAACAAATAAACAATACCCAATACCCGAGAGTTCTTTGCTCTATAGAGGTAACTATAGTAATAATAACAGCATTTACAAAGCGCTTAATCCAAAAATATGGCCAAAGTGCTGTACAAAACATTTTAAATTACAGTCATGATAATAATTACAATATTACAGGATTATTAACATTTTTTTGACAGCGTCACATATTTTTCTTGATCACATAACATATTTTTCTTGATCGCCTAACATATTTTTCCTGATCATGTAACATATTTTTCATGATCGTGTAACATATTTTTCTTGTTCGCGTAACAAGTTTTTCTTAGTCGCGTAACTTATATTTCTTGATTGCATAACATATTTTTCTTGAACCCGTAACATATTTTTCTTGATCGCCTAACATATTTTTCTTGATCACGTAACATATTTTTCTTGATCGCCTATCATGGTTTTTTGATCGCGTAACATATTTGTCTTGATCGCGTAACATATATTTCTTGATCGCGTAACATATTTTAATTGCGTAACATATTTTTCTTTATCGCATAACATATTTTTCTTGATAACGTTACATTACTTTTCTTGATCGCATAACTTATATTTCTTGATTGCATAACATATATTTCTTATCGCATAACATATTTTTCTTGATCGCATAATTTAATTTTCTTGATTGCCTAACATTTTTTTCTTGATCGCGTCACATATTTTCCTGGATCACATAACATATTTTTCTTGATCGCATAATTTAATTTTCTTGATTGCCTAACATTTTTTTCTTGATCGCGTCACATATTTTCCTGGATCACATAACATATTTTTCTTGATCGCGTAACTTTTTTTAAAATGATCACATAACATATTTTTCCAAACAAACATATGTGAGTCGATCAAGCAAAATTAGTTTGAAGTTGAAAATATCTCATTTTCCATTTTCTACTTGTTTTGATTATTTGCAAAGCTTCATTTTGCAGAAACTCTCCCAACAAATGGACACTCAATTTTAAAGATATGAGCTCAAACCGTAATTTCAAATTTAAACAACATAAAACAAAAGAATTTCCATCTTTTGTTTGGCTATATCTCAAAATCCGTATTCCCAATTTCCCTACTCATTTTGCTGGTTCACATCACATAATGTCCATATAATCAACCATACAATGTACATCCAATTGGAAGTTTGCATCAATGAGCCGTCAGTTCAGTTCAGGATAAATTGGCAATATCCTTTTTTTAGTTTGGCAACATTTGTCCATATACTGCATTGCACATTCTCTCCCGAAGGAACCATTGTTTTATTTTGAATTAATAATAACAATGTATATTATGATATTAATCTGAGCCCCCATGAGAGGGGGTGGTTTTCTGGCCATTCTCATGACAACCAATTTACTTATTAACCCTTAGGCCAAACAAAAAATTGTTATGTTGTCCTCGACCACCCGCTCGTCAGATTTAGGCCCGCTTCGATTTTTTTCCTTTTCTTTTTTTCAGATTTTTAATTTAAAAAATCGGATTTTTCCCCCCTTTTTTCAGATTTTTTTTTAACAGTTTAAATTAAGTATTTATAACATATGTGCGACTCTTATAGTGATTTCAACTTCTTGTTGGCTGAACTTTGAGCTTCCGCTGGTAAAAGAAGGAAAAGGAAAAGAAGGAAAAAAATCCGCCTGCCCACCCCTCCTCTCTGAAAGCTGTGGACAACATTACTTCTTATTTTTGTTGCCTAACCCTAGGAGTGTAGCAGTGGGGATAGACTGCACCAAAAAATTATATGACGGTAAAAAAAATGTCACCTGTAATTTTTTATGGGGGACATGACCCCATATGAAAATTTATGGGGGGACATGACCCACCCCCTTCCCAGCTTGCACATTTACTTTCAATCCTGTTGGTGGCCAAGTGAAAGATTTCCTAGGGATTCACTGCATTAATTATCAATTCTAAGCAATGACCACTTAGTGTTCTTAGAAGCCCATACCAGGTGGGACTACCCTTCAATGAGTGGGTGAATCCCGGGAGGGGTACTCACGTATGTAAGCCATACGGGGACGTGACGCTCCAGTGGGTCGTTTTTTCATGAGACATCCTTAGCAATGGGTAGGCTTTTCAACTGAAAAATCCTTAGACATGGGTCCTGTTTTTCTATTTTCGCAAAAATTTGCCAAAATTAGGTCTATTTTCGCGAAAATTTGGTCTAAAATTAAGCAAAACCCCTAAAAATCACCCTTAGAAATGAGTAGGGGTTTTGAATCTCCAGCGGCACACCAACCCAAATCCGAGTACCCCCCACCCCCCCCCCCCCCCCCCCCCCCGGGTGAATTAACCATGCAATTCCCTTTCTGAGGATTATAACTTGAACAGAAAAAGGGGCCTACTATCATAAAGGGTTCAACAAAAGAAAGTATACCACTTTGTTTATGTCATTTTGAGTAACATTCAATGTTTTTTTGACCAAACAGGCTAGATTATAACTTGAACAGAAAAAGGGGCCTACTATCATAAAGGGTTCAACAAAAGAAATTATACCACTTTGTGTATGTCATTTTGAGTAACATTCAATGTTTTTTTGACCAAACAGGCTAGATAGGCATTAGATGAATCTTTTAGGCATAATTTGATACCAAATTTGCCCCCTAACAACAAAAATAAACCATGATAAGCACCATTTAAAGAAAATTAGTCACTTTTCAAAAGTCACATTTTCAATACACTTACGCGGGAAGAAAAGACCACATGTTACCTGTTCATAATTAAATAGCCCACTCACTCAGGCACAATCCACCGCAGTTGCCCTGTGTGATCAATATCCATTTCATTCCCGGCCATTCAAAGTGCCATGCACAGCATTTTCTGCGGCTTGCGTGCGTTGAAAATGTGACTTTTGAAAAGTGACCAATTTTCTTTAAATGGTGCTAATCATTGTTTATCTTTGTTGTTAGTGGGTAAATTTGGTATCAAATTATGCCTAAAAGATTCATATAAATGCGTATCTAGCCTGTTTGGTCAAACAAAATTGGATGTTACTCAAAATGACATAAACAAAGTGGTATACTTTCTTTTGTTGAACCCTTTACATGCAGGAAACCCAAAATCAAACTGCCTATATACATGTAGTGAGCACCACACCCAAAACTATGACGCAGTTTGAGTCTTCAATTATCAATTAGATTATAAATAGATTTATCCATACTTAGTGCTATATAAGTGCATTGAACTTCATCTTGATATACCATACCCATCATTTATCTCTGAGCAGTTTTCGGTTAGTTCACTGTCTAGACATTTCTTCGGCAACCAGAAAGAAAACTGTTGTACGGGCCCGATCAACCCATCTAAAAATTAATAAAAACATTTGAGGGGAAAAAATGGACAAAAAAAGAATTTGACAATTCTGGTGATAATATCTACACTCGTCCAAAGAAGTTCCTTGCCACTTAGTAAAGTCCAAATATTTCAAATTAATATTTAATAGAATATATATAATTGTATATCAAAATAAGCAGAAAGTAATCCTCTAACAGCTTAACATGGAATTTAGACATGATCACTCATGCATGGCAGATCCCATTCACTTGACAATGGCAAGGTCTGTGGAAGAAGATTGCAAAAAATTGGATAATCCCCCCATTCAAATGTTAATGTGAATGATTGAACACAATATGAACCTTACCATTGCTTAATGAATGTGCTCAGCCATGCATGAATGCGTACAACTTAATTTCATACAGACATGATAGAGAATTATTGTCTGCTTATTTTGACATGCAATTGTTTAATTTATATTAAATATTTATGTGAAATATTTGAACTTCAATATTTGAACTTCAATGAGTGGCAAGGAACTTCTTTGGACGAGTGTATTATTTAATCCTACCGGTGAGAATTTTTATTTATATTTTGTCAGCTATCATATAAAGATCTATTTTATGCATCATCCTCATTGGTTGCATCACATCCAATTCTGTGTGTGTCATATTTGGCATCAATCCAACTTAGGCACAAAATAAGGTGTTGCCCTCAAGTGCCAACAATCTTGAAGTCTGGTCGGTCGGTTGATTTTCCTTCCTTTTTTGTTTTTTACTGACAAATATTACTGACAATTTATTCAAGCAAACATTTAACCCTTTGAACACTGGTGGCCGGTATAAAGCCTAATACGAGTATCGCATATACACTGACGGCCAGAATACCTGCCGCTAACATATGCGCACTGTTTACAAGCTTTCACTGATTCTCCATTGCATGTACACATGCCCTTTGACCCGGAGAGTTGTCTGCGGGCTATGGGCTGCACATAGCTTTGTCTGACAATGCGTTGAAGACGATCTGTGCTGATAAATGTGGAGTTATTTCATCAATTTTGGTCGGATTTTTCAATTGCGCCGTCGGCAGCAGATAGATGTTTTAGCAAGGGTCACGCTAACAGCAACTAGTAGTGTATGCTGGTACACATATTGGTACCCTGCACCCTGCCCGCTCCAACTCATCCACTCAACACCACATTATGCTGTTGCTCTGTAATCACATATGGGAAATAACATTCAACACAAGCTGTAGTTGCATTGAATACCGAATGCATTGTCGCACTGCCATGGCTACGGCGCAATGGGGAGCCTGAAGTCCAGCGCTGTCGTGGGCGCAAACTCAGTGTAATTTGTGCCATAAGCGAATTTGTTATCTTTCTAATCGTGGAGCATGGCATTGACCATTTATTGATGAATCTTTTAACATCATTTCATATGCATGATACACAAGCATGACTTTTGTGCCAGCAAATCAATGTGATGACATGATTTGCACATACCTGCATCTGTGGATGAGTTGTGTGGAGCCTACTGATGCAGGGAACCATCATACTGGTACTATCTTGTAGTGCTGAGTAAGGTTAGGGTTAGAGCTAAACTAATAATCTTGATTGCAATGTTATTGATTTTGAATATACATGCCTGATATTGTCATGCCATTTTTGCTATAAAGTGCTTTGCGTTCCTACTGACTCAACCTGTAAATATCAAAGTCATGGGCGATGAAGTCAGAAAAGGTCACTTGACTGTCATTATTAATAATAATAACAATAATAATAATACTACAGCATTTATATAGCGCCTTTGCCAAAGGATACAAAGCGCTGTAATTTCGCTGCTGGTGAATCATCAGAATCAGATCGCATCAACTAGGGTGCAGCCCGTAGCGCAAACCCTATCCGCACTTAGATTGTAACATCCACCATTTTTCAATGCAGCTCCCCAAATACCATTGGGTCAAGGAAGTTTTTGATAACCGAAACAACTGATCACTGATTTTGAAAGCAGGAGGAAACCGGAGTACCCGGAGAAAACCTGCGAGAGCGTGCATGGATCGTGATAAACCAAATGCACATAAAGCCCGCGGTCCTGCACAGAATTGACCCGGTTTCATTGGTGCAAGGCGAGGGAACAATCCGCTGCGCCAACACCCTTATCACAATTCAGCTATTACATATTGTATATTAATTATATTAGACACATATTGGTACTCCTTGGAACAACAGATTGATTGAACATCTCTCAAAATAGACTTTAACAAATATCACTTATCTACAATCACGGTCGTAATTAGTTGGAACATCCTGGTAATAATTATACTTTCAAGCGTTACCATTTGTGCAAAATTTACACTACTGAAACATTGCTGCCTTTGAAGGAAAGCTTGAAGCCTTTTCTCAACATGAATAACTCCCCCCACCCCACTGGGCAATGTTGACCCCTTCCAATATCCCGTAACCCAAAAATCATGTTTCAACATTGATCCAGGGGGAGAGGTGGAGTTTTTAAGCACTTATATAAAAGGGTTCCATCAAAATTGCCCGGGATTGTAGTTTCTTCCAAGTGACAATTGTTATTTTTGTCATGTCTCACAGTATTCATAAAAGTGCAAATAAGCTTTTAAAATCTTTCACAAAGAATTGTTGAATTCTCAGAAACAGAATAAGTTTTGGTTTTTAATAGTGCTGGATGGTTGTCATATTAAGTTAACACTTTCCATGCGGCAAGCGTCTGCAGATGACATTTCAAAATTTCACATTTGTCAAAAATGTCAACATTATTGCATTTCATTACCATATTTGGAATCACCATAAGAAATGCATTGAAATAAGTATAAACATGCCTAGTATTGGTTCAGTAATCCTTGAGATACGCCTTGACAGTTGGGAAAGGTTTCTGACAAATCTGTTTTGTATATGGTAAAACTAATAGCTGCCACTGTGGAAAGTGTTAAGTCAACACTGAAACAAGTATAAACACTTGAGAACTATTCTAGAGTTCTTCTACATATTCCAATATGGTACTTAACCTAGTTTGGAAATAACAAAAACAAAGGCTACACAGGCCCAATAGTTCCCTGATATGATTATGAATATTTCTCCTACATAAATATTTCTCTCCTTCATATTATATCCACTTTTGTCATAGCATGTCAAGATGCTTGAAGATGTCTATGTGCCAGCAAACAGGAAACATAAGATATTAAGATATGGCATAGTTTGTTGCTTTTCATTATTTTATTAACAGATTAAACGGGCATTGAGATGTATTGATATACTAAATGAGCAAATAACGTAAAGATAATCAACAAAATGTCATACAAATCCGACATCGCCTTCATGGGTTGAGATTTGCTGGGTTGAGATTTGCCGGGTTGAGATTTGCCGCGAAAGTCCGTGAGTAAAACGGTGCATAACTTCCGAATTCAACACCTGAGTTTTGATATGATCAAATCGAAACTAAAAAAATCATGAACTTTTATATGATCAACAGCGAATGTTGGTAAATTGTTTCAGATGGTAGTTAGTATTTGCTTAAGTATTACTTTGAAGCAAAAAAACACGTATTTCCAGGATAATTGATGGCGCACTCTCTCCATGCCCCTTTAAGGTAGAGTATAGTACAGATATTCAAAATCAGTTCGTAAGACCTTGAATAAAAACAGATTATAATTTTGAATCATTTGTAATTGTATTTAAAATTCATGAGACACAACTGTTGCTTGGATTGGTTTACCTTGGCACGTTCCAACAAGTCACGTTTGTCCCCATTATGAATGTATATGATAACCTTTTCCAGTGGGTAAAATTGGTTGTTATTTAGCTATAATGATGTATCTTGGTTGTCATTTGAGCAAAAAAACACGTATTTCCAGGATAATTGATGGCGCACTCTCTCCATGCCCCTTTAAGGTAGAGTATAGTACAGATATTCAAAATCAGTTCGTAAGACCTTGAATAAAAACAGATTATAATTTTGAATCATTTGTAATTGTATTTAAAATTCATGAGACACAACTGTTGCTTGGATTGGTTTACCTTGGCACGTTCCAACAAGTCACGTTTGTCCCCATTATGAATGTATATGATAACCTTTTCCAGTGGGTAAAATTGGTTGTTATTTAGCTCTAATGATGTATCTTGGTTGTCATTTGACTGCATATGAATAATTTATAATGTTTGTTGACGTTACTCTGAGTTCTCACAAAATGCAGCGGGCCAGTTCAGTTAGATATAATGTTGTAATTATCCGCGTGAACGAAAACACAGATTTAAGGTGTGTTTTTTTCGAACACAATAAGGAGGGGGGGGGGGGGGGGGGGGGGGAAGGGCACTCATGTATAAAAGTTGTGATCATCTGTGTGAACCCACTCTCAAAAACGCGGATTCTCAAAGAAGGAAAAAGTGACCCTTAACAAGGATTATAGCTCAACAAATTATACTCATAGCAAAAGATACAGGTCCTCCCCCAAGATGGAGTTTAGACCGAAATGAACGTATGAAGTAATTATGTCATTCACTATATTTGTCTAGGCCTACTACCCATTTTTTTGTTTTTTTTACAATGATGAAACGGGACTATCGCCACATGCAACCCTTAGCGCGGATTTCAGGTTGAAAAAGACATGTTCAACTTGCGCCCCGCCCCATTCAGCAAAACATTTTACTTTCATAGTGGTTAACAAAATGAATTTCATAGAATTTGGGGGAAAGCAGATATCTCCCGTTTGGAATAACCAATTAAAATAAAATAAAATTTAGGTTATAGCTAACAATGTGTTCTTGCTGTGCATGTCATTAAATAATTAATTTTTTGTGTCTGAACTGGTTTTAAAAAACGGTGAATACGGGACCTGAATATTTTGACTTGTCCTGTACACCATGATTACGGTGAATGACGCATGATTGATTCCTTTCCTTAGAGCCTATTGATTTTACGCAAGGTCTCTACATGTTTGTCTTTATCTCAATAGGCTTGGTCAACAAGATGTACCATGATACTCATACATGATATGTTATACCGTGCATTAACCCAGCTAATGGCATCTTTGAAGAGCTAGACATGCCAGGGGGCACTCATGTATAAAAATTGTAATCATCCGTGTGAATCCACTCTTAAAAGCTACCCTTAAAGCGAATTCTCAAAAAAGAAAGAACAAATGACCCCTTAACAATCCTTAAGGATTTTAGCTCGACGAATCATATTCATAGCAAAGGATATAGGTCCTTAAGAGAGTTAAGACTGAAATGAACATATGAAGAAATTGTGAGATTCCATTTTGTTAGTTAATTTGTCTTATAGAACTAACCATTTTGGGCTATTTTTACATGATGACACACGACATTCAGCTCAAGTAACCCTCAGCGCGGATTCAGGTTGAAAAAGACCCTTATTCTTTGAAATTGGCGATTTTGATATGATTTGATTTGTGGTAAAAAACCCCCACCTTATTCCACATTTTCATTCAGATGCGGATAATTACAACATTATACCTGACAGTGCCCCCCCCCCACCACCGGTAGACATGCCATTTTACAGTAAAGTGATATGGAGTATAACATTTCCTTAGAAATGAACATACTCCTACACAGCTTTCACTGTCATTTGCAATAACCTATATATGCATTAAATGTGTCTATAGAGAGAGAGTGTCTATCTTTTTAACTTGCACATATTCAGCTCTTTAACTTTCAACACAAATAAACAGACTCCCACTCAGCTTTCACTGTTTTTGCGCGTATAAGGGCAAAATCTCTTGGGATTTAAAAACAATTCTGTAAGATTCAAAAAATCTTTACATGACTTTTATAAACAGTTTTAAAACCCTTTATTTTTAAGTCTAAAGCACTTATTTGATATATAACTTTACATGGATTTAAACCATATCAAATATAAATAAGATTTTGTCCCTAATACTAGTCCGCTTAGACTGAAAATAAACTCAAGGAATTAAGAAAGTTCGAGACCGTGTATCTTTAAGGTCTTTGTTAATGTCAATCACGCCAGTTAGTCAGAGTCTTTACATTATTTATTTCAACTTTTAAATTATTTATATATCTGCTACGAATTTAACTCCCACACAGCTTTCACTGTGATCTGCAATAACTGTATGTATACAAATTAAATGTTCAGAGAGAGTGCCTTGCTTTTAAGATTGCAAATTTTCACGGCTTTTAACTTTCATCTTTTAAGTGATTTATGTATTTGCTACACATTTAAGTTGCACTGCAAATGTGGTTGGTCAAAAAATGACCAACATTTTGACCAACGTTTGGTCTTATATGAACAATCTAATTTGTTGGTCAAACTTTTGGCCAACCGCTTTTGGAACAAATTTTAACCAACGCTGTTGGGCAAAATGTTTCACCAATTGTTGGGCAAATATAATGATAAAACAGTTGGGTAATATGAAATAAAATTTGACCAACTGTTGGGTTTTCTGTTAAACATTTGTTGGTCAATGTAATGAGAATATTTAACCATATATTGGGCACTTTTTTACTTTATGCCAACAGTTGGTCAAATCTTGGGTCTGGTTAGGGTTAGAGTATCAAAGGTAAGTCACAATAATAATCCTTTACAATTATACATGATATAATTCCATCAAGAACGAGTTCAAGTATTCCGTGAATAATTTTCTAATTGCATGCCTACAAAATGTACATTTATTACGGTCACGGTAATGACAGTAAGTTTACCAGTAACATTGGTAAGCTTACCGTCAAGACCGTAGATAATGTACATTTTGCAAGCCTGCAATTAGAAAATTATTCACGGAATTCTTGAACTTGTTCTAGAGGGAATTATATCATGTAAATATAGCATAATAATTGTAACTTACCTTTGAAGGTGTCTATTATTTACGGTGGAAGGCCCCAGCAGACGCAATACCGACATGACTTCCACGTTCGCCGTTGATGATGAATCATGAATTGGCAAGCAAACGGTGGGAATGATGCCCAACTGTTGGGAAGTTCTAGCTTGCAGTGCGCATGATCGGTCATCTTTGCCCAACAAATTTGCCCAACAATTTTTATTTATTCAAATTTCGGAGTAATTCTGTTATACCCTTCACAGGGGTATTCACAGTGCATGATTTTTAAGAACGACGCATACTACTAATGTAGGGTGTGGAGGGTATAACAGAATTATGCCCAAATTTCAAAAACTTTACCCAACTTTTGCGAGTTTTAGTCAAAATAAATGTGCAAAACGAAGGTTTACCAACTGATGTGATGATATCGGTTTTGTTGGGTAAATCTTGACCAACAAATTTGGAAAAATGCTTTGCCAAACCGAATGTGTCAAAGATAATGACCAATACATTTGCAGTGTAGAAATACTATATAATACCATAAACTGGGTCTCTTACAAGCCCTCAAAATGTGTGGCATGTTTAAAATGGAGCAACTTGGCTAAAGAACCTGTCCAAAGAATGAATGAAAGTGTCATTTGCACATAATAATGTGGGCCCTACGGTAACACCATAGAACACATTTCTCATTTTTAATAGATAGAGCAAATTCCATTAGTCTTATCTTTGGTATATAGCACTAATCCTGCCGCATCTTATATTTGGTAGATATCATATCATATCTTATCTATCACTTCTTATTTTTAAGAACATAGCACAAATCTTATAAGTCCTATCTTTGGTAGATAGCAAAAGTGTCATTAAAGGTGCGTTCATACTCACGTCGTTGCGCATCGGCCGACGTCGACGGACATCGGTGCGCGAGTTGAAGCAATGTCAACTTTTGTCCGTCGACGTCGACCGATACGCATTGACGAGAGTATGAACGCACCTTAAGTCCTATTTTTGGTAGATAGCACAAATGGTTAAAGTCAGACGTAGACAGTAACATTGTATATAAGTCCTATCTTTGGTAGATAGCACAGATGTTATTTATAAGTCTTATCTTTGGTAGATAGCACAAATGGTATTTAGTCCTATCTTTGGTAGACAGTATCATTGTATATAAGTCCTATCTTAGGAAGATAGCACAGATGTTATTTTAAAAGTCTTATCTTTGGTAGATAGCATAAATGGTATTAAGTCCTATCTTTGGTAGACAGTAACATATATATAAGTCCTATCTTTGGTAGATAGCACAATGTTATTTTAAAAGTCTTATCTTTGGTAGATAGCATAAATGGTATTAAGGGGGGGGGGGGGGTCTAGGTTGATTTGACCCAAATTTGGAAACACATTTTCTCAATGTTATCGTGGACTTACCGCTTAGTGTTATATATCAAATTAAAGCTTAGGTCAAGACGTTTCAGAAAATATGTGTTATTTTGATCTGGTTGCCATGGTTACCATGCAAGGCCTCTGATTGGCTAAACACGGGAGCAAATGTAACTAGAAAACAAAATGTTGCATATACACCATACTTGGGTAGATGATGTATCGGTTGAGTGCGCATGAAACCATGGATCCGGATTTTTTATATGGTTGCCATGGCAACCGTGAACTGACCAATCAGGTAATTTTGCATCGTAATTCAAATTTGAAAACAGATATTAAAAATCGGGATCCATGGTTTCATAGCCCCTTGTGTGCTTAACATCTGGTCCAAATCCCATGGTTATATGAGCTTCCGTTTTTGAGTTACGTTTGCTCCCATATTGCAAGTTTGCATGTTTTATAGTTTTGAGATATCGTGCAAAACGTATTGGAAAATATTAAAATTGGCGAGAAAAAAATAAGTTCACATTTGGGATAAAAATAAATGTTCAATTATGGAAGAGCATGAATTTAGAAACATTTTGAGCCATTTTGGGACAAATTATATTAGCATTTTTATTGATTTTTAAAGATAAATTGCTTAAAAATAGCCGGGTGAGAAAAATAAAGAAATACATAAGAAATTACGTTGACCTTGAAATTTTGATGATTTATGATGTGCAATTATTTATTTCAATATTTTAATAAATAAATTCAATCAAATGTTACAATCATTTGATCAAAAAACAATTAAAACTGTAAATGCTAAAAAACGCACGGTGAGCGTTTTTACATACAAAAGTATACAAAACACCACCGATTTTTTGAGACACCCGAAACTTAATTGACCATAACTTCAGAACCGAAAATCCAATTTACCTCAAACAAAAAGCATTTTAAAGCAGAGACTTAGTAGTTTTCTACTGTGCTAATATCTCATTTTTGTGCGAAGCACTGAATTTTAATATCTGACCAACCTAGACCCCCCCTTAAGTCCTATCTTTGGTAGACAGTAACATATATATAAGTCCTATCTTAGGTAGAAACCACAGATGTTATTAAGGGGGGGGGGGGGGGGGGGTGGGGCTCAAGGAAGTTTTTGATTTGATTTTTTGATTTTTGTGAGTGCTGTAATTATTGTACTATTAATCAAATGCATACAAAAGAACACATTTTTGGAAAGGAAATGGATCAGAGAATCCAAATTTGGCGTCAATTTTAACCAAAAAATGTTGAAATTGCTTGATTCTAATGTTATGTCACTAATCTAGGGAGGATTCTCTCATTTTTCACTTAAACTTGTATTTTTTGAAATGTTGACCCAAAAAGTGCCTAGATTAGTGTCTTAATAGTATAATCAAGCAATTTTGGGCATTTTTTACTCAAACAAAATAATGTTGTTAGCTTGTCCCAAAAACAATTGGTCAAATAAGTGATTTTTGGGGATTTTCTCAAAAAAATAACATTTTTTGGTCAAAATTGATGTCAAAAATGGATTCTCTGACCCAAATTCCATCCAAAAATGTATACTTTTATATTCCAAAAAAACTTCCTTAAGTCCCCCCCCCCCCCCCTTTAAAGTTCCATCCTTGGTAGAGAGCACTAAGGTCTATTTTTTTTTGTTGATTGGCGTAACCCGACCGACCCTATTTTTATCGCCGACCCTACACATTTTTGTGTGTGTGTGTGTGAGAAAAAGGAAGAAAAAACACACCCCAAAAACAAATATGTGTCAGAGAAACAGTGAAAATGTGTATTTGTTTATGTCTGTATGGTATATGTGTGCTGGTATATAAAATTTCATAGACGTTTCATAGATTTTAAAAAAAAAATCACACCTTTTTTTAAGGCCTAATCCAGATACTAATCCAATCCTATCTATCAAGTCATATATCTTAAGAACAGGACAAATCCTATTAAGTCCTATATTTGGTAAATAGCACAAATCTTATTTAGTCTTGTTCATTTGCTGATTAGAAAGCACAAATCTGACTTAGAAGTCTTATCTGTGGTAGTTAGATAGCACCAAATCCTATCAATTCATATCTGTAGTCCATTATCTTAAGCAGATAACTCAAATCTTGTTTAGTCCTACTAATCCTATATCAATTCCTGTCTTCAAAAGATAGCACCGATCCTAGAAAGTCCTTTTTTACTGGTAGTTGGCAAATATTGGACTAAAGTTCTATCTTAGTAAATTGAAAAAATCCTATCAAAAGTCTCATCGTGGGCCAGAGAGCACAAAGTCTTTGTTAGAAATCACACTTCTTTGCAATTGGTATAGTTAGCACAACCCCTACCAAATCTGTATCTTTGGTGGGTAGCAAACATAATCTTAAAGTTTATCTGATGTAGATAGCACAAATCCTGAGAATTTGAAACCCAGTTATTAGTTTTACCATTACAAAACAGATTTGTCAGAAACCTTTCCCAACTTTTAAGGACTCTCTCAAGGATTACCGATCCAATACTAGGCATGTTTGTACTTATTTGAATGCATTTCTCATGGTGATTCCAAATATGGCAATGAAATTCAATTTAAAATATTTCCAATATTTCGGAAAATTATAGAAAATTTACCAAAACCAGCGAGATTTATCTTGCATCAGAAGATGGTGTTTCTGTGCCCTATTTCTAACATCTAGCCTATATATTATATCGTAAGAGAACTAATAGGCAATGCACTTTTAATAATTCATAGAAAACCATGCACGATATTCATATCAAGTCAAACAATCTGAAATGCCACAAAATATTAAAAAACAGCAGACTTTTGCGCAAAATTGTCTAAATGTTGGCTAAATAAAGGACAATTTAGGCAAAAATACCTACTTTCCGATTTTTATCTACAAAATATCATGCCTGGAAACCATAGGGGAGCAAGCTACAGGTCAGGATGACAGCAGACATTCTCCAATCCATCCTCCAATGCAACTGTTGCAGCTTAATTGAATTTCCCAAATGCATTGTAAACGGAATTATGGTAGAGGCTTAATGACAGGATGATGGATAATAGGCAGACTCACGTACATGTAAGACAAAAACAATTAGATGTTCTACATGGGATAACAAATTGACCTTTGAATCTCGACAACTGATTCCTTGTTAGGTAGGATGTTTTTAGAGCCTTTTAAGCATGGTGGATACTAGAGCTATAATACAGGGTGAGTTAAAAAACAAAATAAATATAATAAATAAATAAGTAAAATAAATATTTCAATTATTTCTTACTAGAATATGAAGGCATTATAATTAAATCAAAAGCTGCATTTATGTACTGTTATCAGCAAAAAGAATCACAACATTTCATGGTACCGTTATCCAGTTATGAATATTTAGGTAAAGTTATTGCATTTTTGAAACAGTACAAAATATTGAGCATTATATTATGATGCATGATATTTATGAATAAGTGGATAAATGTATGAGACTGTATGAGACACTACAAATCAAAGTTGCTCAGATTATTTCATACATTACATGCAAAATAATGACAAAACAATGTCATTCATTATTTTGTGAATTCAGCAGAGCAAAGATAAAATCCGGGTTTTGTGTTGATCGCATTAAGAGTGTGCGTCGTTATTCAATAGTGAAATTTAAAAGAGCTTATTAGAGAAATATCACAAATCTTGTTTGGGGAAAAGTGTACTTTAGGTCCCAGATTCTGGACTGTAATAGTATCGTCCAATACTGGCACACCCAGTATTGTCCGATCCTGTTTACAAAGTCAGTGTTCCAGTATGGGTCGATACTGGCACATATAAAATGTTCCAGTATCGGGCGATACTGGAACACCGATACTGGAACACTGACTTTGTAAACAGTATCGGACAATACTGGGACAAATCTCACTGGTATCACGTGTGTGTACCAGTATTGCTTGATACTGGAACACAATTCGGTGTTTCAGTATCCAGCCATACTGGAACAGTAAAATCCAGTGGTGTAGCCCTGCCCCAGTCTCCGGATGTAATGTGTATAGGCATTATGAAAATTTACAAGGACCATTTTTCGTGGGCGTTTAGGTACAACATGCCCTTACCCCTCTCTCAAGTTTTCTGAGCTGTCTGGGGAAAAAAATTGGGCACCCTTTTTCTGATCTTGCCCCCCCCCCCCCCCCCTCCCCCCCCCCCCCCCCCTTGAGAAAAATTCCTGGCAAACAATTTTAACCAACTCAAATTCTTTTGTGAGCTAATGAGACAGCTTCTCTGCCAGGATACATAATATGAGAATATTTTTCAAAGATTTTAAGAAATAAAATCCAAAAGTTGAGTACAAGGTTTTTGTTATGCACCCTGTATATAATATGTCACTGTCATTTTGTTCCACTTCATACTTATAGTTCAATTCCAAACTGGCAAACAATACATGTATGCGGTTTTGATACCTCTGCACTGCAAAAACTGCAGAACGTGTTCAAATGTAACAGATATGTTCTGAACACGTTCAGAACATATCCAGAACACGTTCAGAACATGTTCTAAATCTGTTACATTTTGAACATGTTCTGGAACACCTGGAGAACACACCGTGAACATGTTCTGAACGCGTCATGTGTTCTGCACTTTTTGCATGGGCACAAAAGTATAATCCTTGCATACCCTGTGCTATTTTGGCCATACGCATGCGGTTTTGGTTGCACACATGCGTCACGCAACTGATGCACTGTAAGCTTGTTGCGTTCACCCTTCTGTAATAGTTTGCGGCTGCAAGGAGGCTCACCAATAGGGTGCTGATCAAACGATAGAAATCAGCATCAAAGTAAAGGGGTCATAATTGAAATAACGATAATATATGAAGCAATGATATTATCAATATTGGCTACCTTATTACTGTAAAACAACTTAATTTCATGGCAACTTAATTTAGCCAATTAGCATTTAGTCAACTTTTTACGGCAATTTAATTTCACTAATTTGTATCATCTTCCTATATATAACCATTATATATAATATAATTGGCGGCAATGTAATTTGGCAAATTGGATCTCATAGCGAAATTAAGTTGTTTTACAGTAACAAGTAATAACTATAGAAAAAACACCTTTTTTACATAATTCTATTTTTCATAAATTTATTTATCTATTTATTCCATTTATTAATTAATAGTTGACAATTTGCCCATTTTGCATTATTCAAGAAGAAAATTGCATTTCAAACATCAAATATCCATTGTCTTGCCTTAAAAATTACATTTGTAATTAGAGTCGCCCAAGTTTATGTAAAAAGAAATCTGCCTTTAAAAAGGTAGGTGTTCCGATTGTTGTGCAATTTTTCAACTTGATGTTTTCTATTCTACATTTAGGGTCATCCTTAAAATAGTCATATTCCCAAGTTTTATTTGCATAACTCCAATGGTTCTCATTTTAGATGCACACGGTGATATGAAATTTGCCCATTGAGCAGTACACAAACTGGCCAGGTGGTTAACCACCTTTAGCAGTAATTCACTACATTTTGGCCTATAACGTCTAAGTGGAACATATCTAGCGCCTAAGAGTTTACAGAAATAATGAGAAAAATATAGGTTTTCTTCTGATATCAAAATATTTCGATGTGACAAAACAGCTTAAGTAATCGGAACATACACCTTTAATATCACTATGGCCCCAATTAGATGCCCTGCAACATCAAAAGCTTTATCCATTAGGCGACACACACACAAAATCTGTTCTACAGGCCCAACCGACTGAACCGTTTTCTTTCTTCTTCGTTTTTACAAAATTGTTTTGAAATTTGTTTGACAATTTTTAATTTTTTTTACTATTTTTTTTAAAACTCATCAACATTTTCACAATAATTTTGAAGAAATTATATGCTCAACCGACTGACCAACCCTACCAGCGAGATCCGTTTGACCGTTTAACTTCTTCCCCCCTCCCCCACTGTTGCCCGAGCCTCCCTCATCAACTTGCCAACAGTTTTGGGTGCTAAAATTCCTGGGTTTATGCTAAAATATGATAAATCAGCCTATATTGGTATTATTCAACCACTCATCCACTAGTCTGGTTCGAAGTCCACAGGTAGAAGGTCTCATAGCACACTTTTGTTAACACTTTCCATGTGGCTTTTAGTTTTACCATATACAAAAAACAAAACAAAAATTCTGAAGCCTTTTTCCAACTCTCGAAGTCTATCTCAAGAATTACTTAACCAATACTAGGCATGTTTGTAATTATTGTAATGCATTTCTCATAGTGATTCCAAATATGGCGATGAAATTCAATAATTTTGACATTTTTGAAACATTTTGTGAAATTCTGGAACTGTCGTCTGCAGACGAGTAGCGCGTGGAAAGTGTTAACTAGAACAACATACCTGGCATCATAGCGCAACCATGTTGGGAAGTCAAATGTCTGCTGTCGTCCAGAACTGTAGCTTGCTCTCCTATGCCGAGACATAGTCACGTATTTGGCGGCGGTAACCGTGGATACTTTAAAACATTTGGGTTTACTGGATACCCTCCACGTTTCTAGAATAGTTAATATCAAAGCTCAACCACCACTGCCACCGCCATCATCAACATCAAGGAATACTCATATAATCCATTTGCCATATTTGTATTAATAATATGTGGTCTCATTGGTATAGTCAACTAGTACTCGAGTCATAACAGCCAATATACTAATCGCCACTATATACTGGAAGCTCATTAATGCTTTACCATGATGCACCACACCGTTATTACAAAGTACATGCGTGGGATAGTCACTCCACAATTCCACTCTACGTAGTGCTTGACTCTCTAATAACTGCCAAGCATAAAGCAAGGCAAATATGCATTCAGCCAAGCATGCTTACAATTTCCAAACAAATCTAAAAAGCTGGTCATTTCACGCATAAACACGGGATGTTGATAGCGTGTAATCATCGGCTGCAGATCAAACGTCGCATAGATCACGTAAAGAATATCCAACACACTCTTAAGCACGAGTGGGTGGTGAACGCAAAGAAACTAAGCACAAATCTTGATGATAATCGATTGCAGGAACTAAACCTTGATGTTAGTGATGATGAGATCCTCTATATTTCAAACGTCAAATACAAGGTTATATAATCATTGTCAAAGTGACAGTCACATGGATTTTCTACTTCTTGAGCTAATACACCCTCAATATTTACATAATGCCTTTTAAAATAGCACCCATTTATATACTCCTATAAGGCCAAACAAAAAATTGTAATGTTGTTCAAATTTTCTAATTTTTTTTTTTCCCAGATTTTTTTTTCTTCAGATTTTTTTAAAAACAGTTTAAATGGCATTGAATATTAAATTGAGTGTTTATAACATGTGCAACTCTTAGAGTGATTACAACTTCTTGTTGGCTGAACTTTGAGCTTCCGCTGGTATAAGAATATTAAAAAGAAAAAAGAAAACAAAAGAAGAAAAAAAATCCGCCAGCCCCTCCTCTCTGAAAGCTGTGGAGGACAACGTTATTATTTGTGTGCCTAGTGAGCAGTGGTGGCGAAGACGTCAGAATTAGAGGGGTTGGGGACGATTTAGGGGGGTTGCGGACATATCTTATATACATGTTCCATGGGAGACTTGGCAAATTTTATTAGGGTGAGAGGTGGTCACAGAGGGGGTAGTGAAATGTAAGGGGGTCATGACCCTTTGTAACCTCTCCCCCCCCCCCCCCGCTTCCGCCGCCTATGCATGAGCCATTACAATGCTTTGCCAAAGATCCTCTATAAATCAAATTAGCAGCACTACAAGAGAGACTAATACTTGTCCTTCCTCGCAATGTGACAAAGAAGATTTTAAGGTCTTCCTACAATGCATTGCGCGAACGCCAGCAAACTAAAGTTTTTTCACAGGATGCATTTGTCGAGCTCTTAAGTTTTAGAAATAAGAAAAAGGAACACTGATAACTAATTTATTCATTGATGTAAACTAGAACCTAAGAGTCTCAACGATGTACGCCAGGCTTTCCCAACTAGATTTACTGATGCGCCACATTTTAGTAACCAACTTGTTGAAGCTCCACTTGGGCATATTTGTTAAGAATTTACAATGGCAAAATTCCCTTCATAACATTAATTTCAAAATATTTTAACAAATGTAGGCAGCATAATAACTAATATAACTCTTTTTAGGGCACATGCGTGCATAAAATTGCTGTCTTTATACATCTGACCGTCATAGGCCTATGAAATCTGGCTATATCATGATATGTTGTTTTTTTAAAACAAATTTTAACCACTCTCTCGTCACTTAGGATGCCTTGATGCGCCACAAGTAGCGTGCGCGCTGCCAGTTGAGAAATCCTGATGTACGCGCTAAGAAGCCACGATTGTGTGCATAATGTCTATGGGAACCTAGACAAAATAGAGACCAGAATTAGGGCATTTTTTGCAAAAACACAATGCATTGTGGTGGTGTCTTTAAAATCTTCTTTGATAATGTGATGAAATCGTCCAATCTAACAATCCACGAGAGCAATTATACATAAGATGCTGGTAACCATGGTAACATGGTATATACATTGATGATATGTGTATATACATAACATCCTAATGCCATTTTGAAAAGGAAATTAAATTTGATTAAATTGTTGTTATAATTTCTTAGCAGACACAGCACCTATTGATTGAACGGTATTGTTAAAAGTAAGGTTTTTTGAGAGAAAAATTACAACTGTATTATATTTTATTTTTTCAAAATATTTGTGTGTTTTAATGTCCTGATGTGTGTCTTTTATTTGGACGAAGACTACAAATTAGGTTTAAAAATGGCAAATTAAGGTTGTCTGCATTTATGTAAAATCTGATTCATTTACTCATTTCATATTTTCTTTTTATTTTGAGGGGGTAGGGAAGTTCATTCTCTGTTTATTGTGCCTCACTGTATAGGCATAAGGGTGAGAAGTATTGAACTATTATTGTCTTTAATTAAGCAAAGAAAAGACACCACATGTTTCTACCGGGTGTTTGTTTGTTTTGTTGGGTTTTTTTCCTAAAAAAGAAATCAATTTTGTTTCAAAAATTTCAAAAAATGTTCATTAAAATGTTAAAAATATTTTTAAAATTGTTCAAACATTTTCCATAAAAAAAGGGGAAAAAAGCAAAAATTTTGATTCAAAAATTAAAAAGGTTTGATTAATCAGCCCATAGAACAGGTTTTTGTTTGCCTTATTCTCTATTTTTTGCAAAAAGATGAAATAGACCATGCTAGCAAAAATCCCTTAGTGCGCTAATGAAGATTAACTAATGAAGGTGCATAGTGTGTACGCTCCGCCCTTCATTGAACGAAGATCAAATCAGCTTCATTCTATGATCCTCGGGAGGTTCTTTTGACGAAGTGAATGTTAATTCGATGAAACAAATGTGTAATGTGTACCCCCGCTTCATCGAATGAAGGGAGTCATGCGGAATGAAAGACATACAAGGAGTCAATTTCCAGTATCGCGTGGCAACCAACCTTAATTTGATCTTCGTTAATATTTACTAATGTGTACATATTTCGATCTTCATTAGTTCGTGGTTAGCTGTAATGTGTAGGCTCTCTTAATTAACTAATAAACTAATCTTCATTGAATGAAGCGATTTTGTAATGAGTACGGGGTCATATATATAGTTTTCACAATTAAAATAATACTAATGAAAAGTGGAAACATTTCTGGGTTTTGTTTTGTTTTTATATATTTTACTGGCTATTTTACTCCATATCTCAAAATAACATGGCAAACAGTATGTTATGCAGCACATCAAAAGGGGGACTTTCCAGGTGATGTCAATTTTGAGTTTATTATGTGTGCTCTCAGAGCATTTTCTAAGCTTTAAAATGACACAAATTTATCAAAAGTGATCAAGGCATTCAGATTTTAAAAGTGAAAATGACTTCTAAATTCTTGTATTGTTCTTAATTTTTTTCTGTCTGTTTTCAAAACACACAGTTGTAAAGTCCCCCTTTTTGATGTGCTGCATCACATATGTGACGCGATCAAGAGGAATGAGTCGGATGTCGGTCCTGGTCGAAAATGAGTTTTTAATACAGTTTTAACGAAGACACCTAGAGCTTTCAGAAACTGAAAACCCCATGTCGATACGACGTTTTGTACCAAAGTTATGTCAAATTGTATACATGAATTTCCATAAAAACTTATGTAAGCCGCCATTTTGAATTGGCCATATCTCAATTTGGGATTCCCCGACATCCGACTCATTCCTCTTGATCGCGTCACATATGTACTTAATGGATGCGATGCAGCACAAATAATATTGAAAAAATACAAATAATTTTATTTGCTAGTGGCTTTTGACTTCAAACCTCACTGAATATACACAATAAAATGTGTATTAGATTTGCATTTCCTAGTTTACCTCCATACGCGCGTAATATCACGCCTTATTAATTTACCTATAAATAATTCATGCTCCATTTTGCGCCATTATTGTATTAACGTTGGCCTTTAAAATCAATATATTTTATTTGCTTGAATTAAATCCTCATAAATGGTGCCCTTCTTTCAAGACACAGAGAACATAATGGACCGTATTTGTGTATGTATTTAAACGTGGGTTTAAGCTAAACACATGTTAATACATCGTTTAACTAAATGCAATTCTCGAATATTTGTTTAACTTAAATACGCGTCTAACTCTCGAAAAGTAGTGATCACAAGGATTCCAGAAATGATGTTTTTTTACCACCAGGAATATTTGTGTGGGTCAAAAGGTCAAGGTATATTGATAACCTGACCTTTTGACCCCTTTATATGGTACCACAGACACTCTATATGGTAAAAACTATCATTTCTGGAATCCTTGCAATAAGACAAACAATTTGAGATATCATTTTTTTAAATGGGAGCAAGTTAAAATGTTGACCCCATATGCAAAGGTCAACGACCTTTTTACATTTTACCAATAAATCGTTAACCAAACATTGGAAGTGAGGCAGACTATACATTTTTGGAATCCTTTTGCTCAGCCGAAAAATTTGGTATGATTTATAGCTTAATTGAAGGCATTTGAATTATGGGGCCCTGTATGGCAGCCATTTTGAATTTTGCTGTCTTCTGGGAGTTCCCCACACTTTCGCAAGGGACATGGGGCTAATTTTTTTCTAAAAGGTCCATAGAAGTCATATAAATCGTCAAACCTTACTAGCCAGAGAATGGTAACGGAATTGAGGTTTTGGACCTAACTAATTGTAACCCATTTGGGCCACAATAAATTTTCTGCTTGAAATGAATTAGTTTGCTTGAATATAAGATTGCTTTTATTGAACTATTATCACAATATAAACATTAGTCATATTGACATTAATCAATTTTGTCTTGTCATGAACCGTGGTCTGTCAGTAATATTTGTCAGCAAAAAAAAAATAGAAAAAAACCCAAAAAAATAACAACCAACCAACCTCAATATTTTTGGCACTTGAGGGCAACGCAACAAGTGTTTTTGTTGGCCTAATTTGGAGCCAATGGCAGCACTAAGATACTTGGTGATGGCTTTGCTTTTACAGATAGCTAGTCCCAAGCATTTTTAGCCCGAGCCTGGATATCAAAAATTAACATAGGATTATAATATTTACCCACCCCCATCTCCTCTCCACTTCCCTTACCTCTCCATTTCCCCACCCCTCTCCCTTTTAATTCCCCTTAACACTTTCCATGCGCCTGCAGACAACATTCCAAAATTTCACAAATTGTTTCAAAAATGTCAACATTATTGATTGTCATTATTTGGCATCACCATGAGAAATGCATTGAAATAAGAACAAAAATGCCTAGTATTGGTTCAATTGTTGTATCCTGGTTGTCTTTTTAATGCAATGCCTATATCTGTGTTGTATCTTGGTTATCTTTGTCAATGCAATGCCTATGTTTAAACAAGGTCTTCAAAAAAACTGGGTGGACAAGTGTTTTTAGTGTCAAAAGGATGAGAAGACTAACAGACTTGGAATGGATTATGGATCTGTTGAATTTTGATGACATTAAATAAAGTGCTCCTCAGCTGAGTCGAACGACGTAATTTATGACACATTTTGTAAAAATAACATTAAATAAAGTGCTCAATCGTACCCCCCAAAAAAGTCTCGTTAATAAAACAAACTATTGATATTGTAATTAATTAATATATTGGAACATCAAAAAGTACCAATGTATTATACCAAAAAAAAGTGGCTCCACGCGGATTTGACCCGGGGTTCTCCGCGTGACAGGTAACGATATCAACCACTACACTACTCATTCTCATTACTTTCAATGGAGTTACAATGAATATATATCATTCAGACTCTCACTCAATAAACTAAATCGAAAATTAAATGTGACATTTATTTATTATTTAAAGCTACATTGTCGATTAGAACACCATTTTATTTACGGTACTATAATATAAAATAAAAATATTAATTTCGCACTGAATAACTGAATTTGGAGATATTTTCGGTTTTATTACGACCCAACTGGTCTCTAAGGTTGCCAAGTTAACTTGTCCACCAAAAAAATTAGTAATCATGTCATGTAGACTTCACCTTGGTCCCTGGAAGTGTTACAATGGTGGATTTGTAATATTGGCAAATTGGTCTGTGAATCGTCTAAAGCTACTGCGTTTATCAGTGATGAAAAGCAAATCAAATTGGGTTAAAAATAGACTTTTGGCATTTGCAAGCAAGAAAATTAACAAGGAAAAAAAAATAGGTGAAATGAAAATTCCAAGAAAAAATTGCTTAAAAAATAGAGAAGAAACTTAGGTAATCAAAGCGCTGGAATGTCGCTACTAATACTATATTGGTGAATCATCAGTATGCTTCCTCTAAGTATGCCCTGACAATTCTATCTATACAGGACACCTCCGCAATTTCCCGTGGGTGAAGTTTTTGGCAAAGCGTAGTAACAGTGGTGTAGCTAGGTTATATTGATATTTGGGGATGGCCCCCAAGCCCGGCCCTAGCTACTCCACTGCATAGCGAGCCATATTAGAATCAAGATTTAATATTATAATTCTGACCTACGATGACCTCTAAAGAAGGAATTCAGAATTCACACCACCAAATGGTTCGCCTATACGTTTACATGCTAAATGAGTGTTACAAAATGCCAATTTTCTCGCTTATAAAGTGACTGGATTTTCAATTTGACATTTTCCTTAAATTTCATGATATCTTTGATCATTAAATCAAAACAATTATATATGATATCCCCGAAAGTTCTGAGAAATTGGCCCCCAAAGTTGGACAATTGGTGTAGCGCCCTCATTTATCAATACAAATTGAGAAATGTTACCAGAACATTTACAATTAAAATACACCCAAAACACCTACAAAATGCATTGAAAATATTTCTTTTTGCACTGTTGTATTAGGTAATAGTCCAAAAATCAGGATTAAACTACAACTTTAATCATTTGGGAGCAATAAGTACCATTTCTGATTAATTCTATAATCAATGGATGCCAGCTGATAAAAAAAGTTTTGATTGTCGTCTACAAGGACTGAAATTATTTACTGGCGTGGAATCTAAAGGGACAATTGTTTTAATTTTTATTGTTTTTAATTTTAATTTTAATCCTCATAATGATATAAAAACTATTCTTTTGCGAAAACAATGAGCTACACATGATTTTTTTACCATTTCAAATCAGGGCCAATTTTGGCCTACCCCTTAAACATGTACTATCTACTGAAGACAGCAAATTATCAAAATATAACCTGGTTTTTTGGGGTCACACCAATTAATATTTTAGGACTGAATGTGGAAAGAAGAAGTAACAGTGTCCATTTTAGTCATTATAATGTTAATTTACATCTTTTCACTTGCATTTGTAATTTTTACAGCAAAGTGGAGCACTGTGTTAGTTTAGTGTGAAATACCATGAAATATGATTAGGTTGGATATTTGGCCTGCTCTTCATGCAAATTTTACACATAAAACCTGATCATGTGAATTGATCTAATCAATGTATTTTTTAAACACTTTTGATCATGGATACTGAAACCCTCTAGACCCCTTAATTTTAAAAACTTTTTTTAATTTTTTATACATGGGGGGCATGATGATTTGATCAGGGGATAATTTATTACTGGCAAATGAATCTATTAGATGTAGCAATTGAAAATATGTGAGGGGGGGGGGGGGTGACCAGGTTTAATTTGGGCCTAAATTAAGACAAAAATTGGGCTTTCAAAGTATAAAATGTCAATAACAGTACTCTGGGCAATTCCCTAGAGGATATAATCCAAAACAAAATTCCATTGTGAGTTTACCTGACACACGATACATTATGCGTGACAGATGAAAAGACAATTTAGGCCTATTATTATTTCAAAATTGAAACGTTTTTCACCCATACCCCTAAAATTCGGCAATTTTGGACCTACAATTTTTCCATTTGTATCTAAGGTTTGATATAGGGTGAGCACACCATTCTGAATCAGTTTCATGGTTCATTGGGCTTTTAAAACATCACATAGGCCTATATATATATATATTTTTAACAAAATATGAAACATAAATAGTCTCATTAACATCTCATGATGAATGAAAGAGATTCTAAAAACATAGAAATTCTGCAAAATGGCCTTAAAGTGCCCAAAATTCGAACATTAGAGCTTGGCTATCGATGCAACATACCTTTAGTTAGAGGTGGTATTTAAATTTACTATATATTGACAGTTTATCTTGATATTACTTGGTGTTTACAAAAATGCCAAAAACAAAAGGTTTAATAGTTTTATTGTGTGTTATAAGGGCGCACAGCACTAAATCACTCCTCGTTTTGTGTAATGGTATTAAGTTCCGGCAAAAACAAAAAACGATTTTGTGATTAATGGTGTCCTTTGGGAATCAGTTTGGCGTGAGGGTAGCATTTCATAATTAAAATGAAATATAATCTCTTGTATTTTGATCAGGATATTGCAAAATATTGATTTTCGATTGTATTACATACATACATACATACATTCAAAATGCTTATATAGCGCTGCTACATAAAGAACGCAGCGCTTTAGACCAAAAATATAAATGGCAAAAAGAGAAAAACACATGCAAAAGAACAAACAAAGCAAAGGAGTTAGGCAGGATACAAATGTGTTTTTAAAGCACTCTTAAAACTAGATAATGTGTGGGATTCTCTGATGCTAACAGGTAAACTGTTCCAGATATGAGGAGCTGAATAGGAAAAGGTCTTCTTAACAGCAGATTTTAAGGTCCTGATGGAGTTATGCTCAGCAAGTCGGGTTGTGTCCAAAGCTGAACGAAGACCAGAGCGGGTCGGATGATGTAAGGAGAGACATTCAGATAAATATTCTGGTGTCATCCCATTAAGACATTTGAAGACAAGTAGCAAGGTCTTAAATGTGATTCTACCCTCAATTGGCAACCAATGCAATTGATGTAAATATGGAGTTGCATGTTCCCGCTTCAAAGCTTGGCAAATCAATTTTGCAAGTATTGAACATTTATCATGTGGATGAACACGCGTGATCGGAGGCGGTTAGAAGGCGAGCGTCCGGGCTGAAAATAGGGGTGGCGCTGTTTAAATGATCATATCGTAAAATCTAATTGGAAGGTGTAACACTTCTTGACAATTTTATGAAATTTTAATGTTTGTTTATTAGAATAAAGCATTCGAGACATTCCAAAAATGGTTACTAAGGGCCCACAATAGCGACTCTTTTAGCCCTAATTTACATGTAATCCAATAGGCGGTTTATTTAGTGCTGTGCCCCCTTATCCATTGTGCGTGTGGGTTCGAGTTTAGTTCTATAAAAACACTGGGTGGAAAAGTTATGTACAATTATCACACATATAGTAAAATCAATCGGACACTGTGAATGTATGTGTTAATTTAATATGTTGAAATTGTTAGAGGTATTGACACTTTCACTGTGCCATCTCATTTTTAACGTTAGTTTTGTGTCACAACAGCCACTACAACGGCTATGCTGTTGTCGCATGAGACTACCAATGCCCCTACTAATCACCGCTCTATTCAAACATGCCATGTCATACAGGTGCTCTGAAACACACATAAGGCATGTTCAGACGGGCACAAGTGATCAGCGTAAATTTAGACCCTGCAGCAATTAAAATTCCACAAAGATTTCATCTACTCCAGACAGTTGTCCACACGGTACTAAATATAACGTTACTCCGAAGTTTTCCGACAAAGTTAACACGACCATCGCAGGGGGCTTAGGAGAAAATATCGGTAAATATCGGAGTTCTGATTATTTCGAATCCCGTTTTCGGCAGCCTGGTGCTAAGCATTGGTTTCCAGTTTACAATATTATGATTTATTCCGTTATTTCCAAATTATCGGTTCCTTTATTCAATTATTTCAGCTAGGTTTATTTATCGCTCGCTTGTAAACATGAATTCAAGATCGAAATTTCTCTTTTTGTTACTAATTTTTCGCCTCTTTTCGGATGGTGGTATACAAGATTTAATGCCTATGCTGATAGCAACAGTGGTATTTTTTCAAGGCAGACGATCTGATAAAGTGATAGGGATGAGCAGCATCGGATGCGTTTGTGGCATCGTCACATCATCGGCGAAGGTTTACGCCAGAGATCGTGTAAAGTGCATCCACACGGGCGTGCTAATCCGAACTGCAGCTCGTGTTAAGCGCGTTACTCCTGAGAAATCTCAGGATTAAATCGGGTCGGAGTAAGGTCTGATTAGTTAACACGGGTTCCGCCCACACGGTCACTACATGGACTATCGTTAATCCGACCTTACTCTGATCTTACTCTTAACGAATTTACGCCTGTCTGAACGCAGCTAATGTATCAGTGCATATTCGACATTTCAATAGAGAAGATAATCCCTGTGCTAGAAAATCTTTGCTTAGACAGATAATTACAAAGGAATATGTGCTTCATTGTATGAAACTCTGGTCCTAGGTATAAGGTCGTGTGCCCTGAGTTGGGACCCCTTTGTGTGACATATGCTAAAAATGGAAAAATCACATGGATTTTGCTGAAAACATTTTTAGCATTAAAACTATACATAGGAGTATAAGGAAAGTATACATTTCCTGAAAGCATACACGTTTCTGAATCTCACAATGACAATGCCAAGGTCATTATACAGGGTGGGTAGATAATATATAGGGTGCAAACATCAAGTAATGCACTAAAAATACAAAATTTTCACTGGTCATTTACATACCTTGAAGATAAAATTATAATTTATTAAGCTGCATAAATCAAAAGTATACACTAGTATTACAAAGAAAAATGTTGCCACCTTTGTCTTTAGTTATAAAGGATACCTTATACAGGGTGGTCAAAATTTGTAACAATTTAAGTATGTGAAAACGTATTTCGGAAATAAAGTTAACCGTTATCATAATTTAGTGTCATAATAAATTTTAAATTGACGTTTGTAATAATATTGCACCAAACACAAACATATGACCAGTAATTACCATGTTATACAGGGTGTAACAAGTGAAAGGCACATGTATGATCGAGTCCTCAATCCACGCATTTCTTCACTTTTTGATTTTATTTTGATGAAAGCAATGATAATGAAATGAAATAAAACACACATGAAATGATCATGTTACAATTAAAAATGTTGCCTAGATATACATACTAAATTTAATATGGCCAATAACATCATAGGCCTGTAGGCCTACAGGGTGTCACAAAATAACGCACATGCGATTTAACGGAGCGCTTATTTTTAAACTGCCATAACAGATTATCAGCATGGGTAAAATAAATTAGTATTCGGAAATTGTGCAAGATGCAATGTAAGTACTTTTGTCGGACAATGATCAATAGACTATTAACAATGACACCATGGACTCAAAGCCCCCACCCCTTCCCATATCTCGCTAAGCGCCGTAAATCTTTCAAAATTGATAAAGATGTCACAAATTCTGGACAAATTTCAAGATTGCGCGCATGCAATATGCACACCGTACAGTATCGCTTGGGACATTTAACCACGAGATGTACACGCGGGCTTTTTGAACTCACTCGGCATGCATGCAGTAGAGCGTGCATACCTTGTAATTTATAAGCTGTCATTTGTCTGGTTATAGCAAAGTAAACATACCACACGTACAGAATGTAAAGGGGCTCGTATCGCAATATTGATACTGTTTTATTCCATGAAGTGGCTAATTTATTTTAAGATATAATGCACAAGTGTATGAATTGTTATCAGTATAGATAAATCAATCGGTATACTTCTAATCGGTACAACAGCCAACCTCTCTGAAATTCTATCTAGCATGTATCGTCAATGAGTGATGTGAATGAAGTATGTCAATGCGTGTCTGTGAGATTAGCTCCTCACTGCGATTCCTCCTCCTCCTCCCCAATACTCCTGTTTACTCCTCAACGGTACACATCAGCCCGATCTCTCTGACATTCCATCTAGCTAGCATGTATATTGATAATCAATAAGTGAAGTGAATGAAGTATTTCATAGCTTGTCTAGAGATTGGCGCTGTGTGTGTGTATGGGAATGGCTCCTCAATCCTGTTCCTCCGATTCCTCCCCCTCCTCCCCAAGCACCCGTTGATCAATTATTTGCTCCCAATTAAAACTGAAATAATTAAGACATTATTTTGTGGATGGTATGGAAAGAATATTTATTGTGCTTTGTAATGACACCAAATTTGTTATTTTATGACGAGAAATATAGAAACGGTGATAATATAAACATCATTAACAGTGTAAAAATGTCACACCTCCTCAAAATACGGGGTTCCAATTCGTGGCACACGACCATAAATATCTTTTGAATTGTCTCATTACTTTTCATATTAGAGAATTTAGCATTCCGTTGATAGCTGCCGAAATGGGTTCATTTATTAAAACAGGCATGACTCCTGATAGCGAGTGAGATACCAATGATTCTTTTTTAAGACCAGTGGAAGAATATGCTCTTTGAATATGTGCTTAATTGGTTTTTCAAATTTGTTTGGTCCATTTGGGAAATTCTTTTTTATTCATGATCAAATTCTTTCTGACTCGTCTGTATGATGAGTCTTGCCTAACCGGTGTAATAATAGATTTGTATAGATTTAAAAGTACCATCCAAGTGTCAATCAGCTCCGGGGCCTACCTCGTTTTGTTTAACGAAGCATTCTGAGCTTCAGGCATCGCCTCAGCGCTTCTCATGTCGTGTGTTTGATGAGTACCCGGTCTTGCTGTATTCTTTTTGATATAACATATCTAATCAATGTTAAATATGATTCGGGATCATTTCATATGTCCGTTTCAATCTGATTAGATCCCCCCCCCCCCCCCCCCCCCTCTGATACGGCATTGTAATCAAATTTGATTTGTATCTAATCGTTTTGATGAGTGTACTTTAAGAGTGTATGAGAAGAAACCTGCATCGCGAATGCATTTGCAAATAAAGATGTATATGGAAGGGATTGAACCCGGAAATAAAGAGCAAGGTGATCAAGACAAAAAGGTTTTCTTTTTCTTTAACAGTTCCGAATGATATAACAGTTAACCCTTTCCATGCGGCTATTAGTTTTACCATATGGTATTTAGGGAGCTGCATTGAAAAATGGTGGATGTTACAATCTAAGTGCGGATAGGTTTGCGCTAGAAATTGGCAGCACCCTAGTTGATGCGACCTGATTCTGATAATTCACCAGCAGCAAAATTACAGCGCTTAGATCACTTTGGAAAGGCGCTATATAAATACTAATTATTATTATTATTATTATTATTATTATTTTTTATTATTATATAAAACCAGATTTTTCAGAAACCTTGCCCAATTTTCAAAGCTTATCTCAAGAATTACTGAGCCAATATTAGGCATGTATGTACTTATTTCAATGCATTTCTTATGTTGATTCCAAATATGGTAATGAAATTTAATTTTGACATTTACGAAACATTTGGGCAGCGTTAATCATCTCAAATCAATTTGAATGCTTGTTTTGATGCAAGGTTATAAAATTAATTCACAGATTTTTGATTAATTAGTCGCCCAATAAATTCATGCCAACAGTTCATGAGATTGTTTTGACCATGCACAGGCAGAGCACTGAGGACTTTGGCCTAATAGGTCACTGATTTAGCATTTTTTGTTCAATTTTGTTATCATGGTACATGGTGTGTTTGATCTTTTCATGTAAAGTTTTATAGCACACCCTGAAGCGTGGTGCGTCTCCTTTAAAATAAAAAAATTCATCAGATACATATTCGACGTTTATCTTGCTATCAACATACTGTAAGTGTGGACAGTTACTACTTGAAAAATATGAAGGCCTGTACAAACTTGCATGACATGTGCTCCTTTAAATTACCATGGTAACCGCCAACACAATATATAATGAAAATGTACAAAATACAGAGACTATCATCAGATTTAAATTGGTAGTACAAGGCCAGCTCTCATACAGCTTTATTGCGCTTGACTGGCGAGTTTGACGGCATTTTATCTAACATATGCGCTGCTGCTTGGATTTCATAATATTGAATCGATTTAATAAGATTTAAATATTTATACAGTGTCTTCTTTTGTAAGGTTTTACAAAGTACTAATTTTCTTTCCAAAAGGGGCAGCCCAAATTATGATAATAATAGAGAAGTGGCAATCTCTATGTTTTGCTTAATATTAGGCCTAAAAAAATTAATTGTTGTGTTGCCCTCAAGTGAAATTTTTTAGACAGGTCGGTAGGTAGGGTTTTTTTTTTTTTTTTTTTTTTTTTTTAAATATCTCATACAGATTCCATTTAAAAGGTTACTTATAGGCCCATTTTCCCAAAAATTAAGCTTTCAGCAGTTTAAAAGAATGAAGCTAAGGTTTTAAATCAGAAATAAACTCAGGGAGTCAATATAAATAAATCAAGTACAATGAGAATTTTACTCCTGAAAAGAAATTCAGTTCTGTAAAGTATTAAAAACTTAATAAAATAAAACCTCTACTAGTAAATCATCCGTATTCGCCCTTTTGTGTGTGTTATACAAAGAATAAAAATCCCCAACTAAAGAAATGCTAGCAACTGAACTAAATGAAATGTGGGCGCCTCTTGATCCGGTGATACAAACTGCGAAAGAATCCATTTTCCAAGCGAGCCAAAACTAAAAGAAATCAAAACACCGTCGCATATCGCGTATCGACAGCCCGTGGTTTACACAGCCCGTCATTCTACAAACATTCCGTACCGTATAGCTGATGCTGTTTTTTACTAAATGTAACTACGTAAGAAAATGCAAAAAAGATACGTTTTATACTATTTTTGTATCGTATTTACTTTTAAATGCCTGAATAAATATTTGTAAACTCATATTTATTTTCTTCTCGTGTTTTCTTTGTTTTATTATTTAAATATAAAATGCTAAATATGTACAACATCAAGTGCACTGTATTATATTTTTGCCGCAAGACGACACTTAGATTTCGATGGTCCTTCGTGGATCCAATACGATTCATTTCGTAAATATTAAAAAACCGGGGTCCAAAAACGTGAATCGGGCCAAGATGCTTCGAGCTATATTTTTGTTGTGTTTCTGATGGTTGACTCGGCGAGGGATGTCATGGTGAACGGATGATTTTTTTTCGGAGTATATTCCCAGTTTATTCGGTGTTCTTGTGGTTCATGAAAGAGTTTGGTGTAGCTTTGTAACAAAAACTTACTTGGATAGAGATTTTTCGCACAGAAAACAGGTAAAATATTGAAGAAATGTATTTAAAAAAAAAAAAAAAAAAAAAAAAAAAAAAAAAAAACGGTCCTATTTTTGAAAATTTCGGACCGGGCGCTGTGGGCAATACAACAATTAATTTTTTTAGGCCTTAATATAATAATCTGGTCCTGAAGAAGTCAGAATTAATCCTGACAAAAGCTTGACAGATTTAAACTTGTCCGCCAGCGAACCTGTTAAACTCTAACTTATATTAAATTATCTTGAGAAAAAACGCACTGTCCAGACAGGGGTCAGACCCCCACTCTTTTTATTTTTGCCCCCCCCCTCCCCCTTTTACAGAGCCACCCTTTTTATTTAGGAATGTTCAACCCCCACCCTTTATACCGAAAAGGGGATATTTTGATCATTTTGTGCATTCAAATTTGAAAAGGCACTCATTGGAAGAAAGGTCAACGTGACAGAAACATCCCGGGACCCGTTTTGTTTTTCGGGCGGGTCCCGGGATTCCCGAAATTATTCATAAAAAAAATAAATAAATAAATAAGCTTACTAAAAAACCACCTTGTCGGCTAAATCACGATTATTTAATGCAAATTTATAGAGGAGATTAAATGTCATCAAATCAGTGCATTTTTGGTACTCTTATAGTCCCAGCGAGTTTCCATTTTGAAAAAATGTCACGATTTTAACAATAGATGGCGCTATAACAACAAACCAATTTAAAGATGGCGACTTTTTAATTTCGAATCGAAGTATATCGGACCCGATATCGGATACATATTTATGATATAACTAGCGTTACACTGTAAAAACAAATGTTGACTATTTATAACCACTACAACACGTTTATTTATTGTTGTTTACGTGTAAGGTATAGGAGGTTTTTTACGATAAATGGTTGCATAAACGCTACAACGCGATGATACGTTTATTAACTGTTATCAAAATAGCGTTTATAACAGCAATTATAAACACATATATGTTTATAATTGGTGGTATAAACACTATTTTGATAACTCTTAATGCCCCTAACTGTAATTCTTTTTTCATAACATGGTTTTGTCAAGCATATCTACATTGATTGTAACATCCAAACAGTGCCCTCATCCACATGGTTAGCTAAGCTGGTACTGCTAACTTGGCATATTGAGGGCGTATATGAATAAAGTTGATATGGGCAGGAGTATACGGGCTGAACATTTTCTGTGAGAAATATATTTGTGTACTGTCTCGACAAAAGGGTGCAGTTGTCGTTAAAGTGCATTTTGAGATATTAATGGAATTAGGCATGGAAAAAAGAGAGAAAATAAAGACAATATTACAGTTATTTTTCTTCATAAAATCATAACCTTCAAACATAATCTCAAGACTCATTTGTTTAGTAACTGATTATCTGTACATTTTAGGCTTTCTCATTCTTTCCATTCACTTTTGTATGTTGCCTGGGGTAAATTGTATTGTTTATGTTTTATCTTTTGTTAAGCGCTGTGATCATTTTTGGAACAGCGCTATATAAGCAACGCTATTATTATTATTAAAGGCAGTATACAATCTTAACCACAAAGGTTTTTGACCGGAATCACTAATTTTCGATGAAAAACACCAACTAAATCTCTGGGAACCTGCCGGGATTCGATCTGGGGACCCACCGTTCTCAAGCCCCACGTCCCACCCACTAAGCCATGGCCCTCAGCTACATATTCGCGCTGTATACTGCGCTCCCTTTATAGGCTCGGTTGACTACGTCGTCGAAAACCAACGGCGCAGGGGGGTTAGGGTTAACACTTTCCACACAGCAGTCGTCTGCAAACGACAGTTCCAAAATGTCACAAAATGTTTAAAAAATAGGGACAGCGGTCCCAAATAGGTCGTCCGTTTATATGGGTAGATTAAAAACAAGGTGGATCTCAAACCACAGGCATCTAGAAAGAAAGAGGTTAGACCACTAGCGGATCCAGGATATAAAAAATAAAATAAACATCCTGGAGTTTGGTTGCAATTGTACTTCACCTGTTTAAATGTAATTAATTTTACACATGCAGCTAATTTTACATCTTGACCTCATATGACCTTTGACCTTGGTATGTGACCTTTGACCTAATTAACATATGAATGTTTCCATGTTGCATCCGTGACCCAAGTTTGGTTGCAATTGGTCATTGTATGGAAAAATGAACAAGAGACAAAAAAAAGTGTACTAAATTTTACATCTTGACCTCAGATGACCTTTGACCTTTCTATGCGACCTTTGACCTCATTAACATATGCGGGTTTCCATGTTGTATCTATGACTGAAGTTTGGTTGCAATTGGTCATTGTATGGAAAAGAAATGGAAAAATGTAATCAATTTTACATATGCAGCCATTTCTACATTTACATCTTGACCTCAGATGACCTTTGACCTTGGTATGTGACCTTTGACCTCATTAACATATGAAGGTTTCCATGTTGTATCTATGACCAAAGTTAGGTTTGTATGGAAAAGAAATGGACAAATGTAATCAATTTTACATATGCAGCCACTTTTACATATACATCTTGACCTCGGATGACCTTTGACCTTGGTATGTGACCTTTGATCTCATTAACATATGAAGGTTCCCATGTTGCATCTATGACCGAAGTTTGATTGCAATTGGACATTGTATGGAAAAGAAATGGAAAAATGTAATCAATTTTACATATGCAGCCACTTTTACATATACATCTTGACCTCGGATGACCTTTGACCTTGGTATGTGACCTTTGATCTCATTAACATATGAAGGTTCCCATGTTGCATCTATGACCGAAGTTTGATTGCAATTGGACATTGTATGGAAAAGAAATGGAAAAATGTAATCAATTTTACATATGCAGCCATTTCTACATTTACATCTTGACCTCAGATGACCTTTGTATGTGACCTTTGACCTCATTAACATATGAAGGTTTCCATGTTGTATCTATGACCAAAGTTTGGTTACAATTGGTCATTGTATGGAAAAGAAATGGACAAATGTAATCAATTTTACATATGCAGCCACTTTTACATATACATCTTGACCTCGGATGACCTTTGACCTTGGTATGTGACCTTTGACCTCATTAACATATGAAGGTTCCCATGTTGCATCTGTGACCGAAGTTTGATTGCAATTGGACATTGTATGGAAAAGAAATGGACAAAACAAAAAGTGTATACCAAATTGTTGAAAAAGTGTATACCAAAAGTGTATACCAAAAGTGTATACCAAATTGTTGACACACACACACCCCTGTGCGTAAGACGTGTGAATAGGGGATATGGGTTCCACACTATGCAATAGGGGATATTGTGTATACACGCTCACCGGGCGGATTGTGGACATTTTCCGCCATTTTGTGTGTATGTTTTTGTGTATAGGACATCGTACTATCTAACAGGGGTGCACATGGTGCATGCTAATAGGGGTCCCCTATTGGATAGCACTATAACATGATTTGCAGTAATTTGCACCTATCTAGAGATTGGGGATATCCCCTATTGCGGGTGTATCCCCGATTGGGCGGTAGAGAGTGTGTGTGTATCCCCGATTCCCACCCTAAACATACGCGGACACACACACAGACCGACTACATACACGAAGGATGCTGCCATAAGGTCTCTCTCCTACGGACGACCTAAAAACGTATTCATCACCATATTTGGTATCCCTGTGAGAAATGCATTAAATTAAGTACTAAAATGCCTAACATTGGTTAAATAATCCTTGATCGACCTAGAAAGTTGGGAAAGGTTTCTGAAAAATCTGTTTTAATATGGTGAAACTAATACTAGCCACGTGGAAAGTTAAGATCTCAACTATTTCTTTCCTTGAGAGATAACTGCAATCTTTTGCTGCGCTTCAAAATGATGAGGTCCAGTTGGACCCCATATCCTGGCAATTTTCAGAATTATGGAATCCAAACAGAATTTTTGGGAGTCCATGGAAAAAATGATAAATTCCCTAATTTGTTAGTTTTTAACTAGGATGTGTCCACCATGGGTTTTGGCACTTTTAAGACATGAAAGAATACAGATTTTGATTATATTTTTTTCAATTACCCTTACTTTTATGGCCAGGAAAAAATGTGAATACTTTAAGAGTTATGAGCATTTAAACATTTTCTTCAACACATGTTTTCAACTGAAAAAAGAAACTTTAAAACCAGATATATCCCCCCAATGTTTGTAACCACAAAATTGATACAGTCTTAAAAGTTAAGTTGATTAGAGACATTTTTAGTTTTGGAAGAATTCCCCCAACCCCCTCCTTCGTGGACCATGTGACCCCCACCCATGACGTCATTGGGGAATTCCCTTGCTTTTGTGAATGAAGAAACATTGTATACATAAATTTAACCAAATATGGTTCATTATGTTCATGAATTGGGTTATAACCAATCATTGCCAAGAATTGTTTTAGCGCCGTTAGCGTTGCCTTACCTATATAAGGTATAATTGACCTCAAACTGGGCAACCCGTTACTTGGGGTCATTTACCACGCCCGCCGGGGATTCCCCATGTATCTCTTTTACCAACTGTAGAGTGCTCGCAATTCCCGTATGTACACATAGGCCTACATACATTTGTTTACGGACAAGTATCTTACGCTTGTGGAGGCGACGAAAATGGTCGATATCGAGCAAGTTTGGTTGTTCACATCCCATGTAAACTGATTTGTTTTGATAAGTGCAATTGCGCTCCCGATTTAACAAAACACTGCCCAAATGAGAAGTATTTGGGCATGTTGGGGGACATTTTCGACGATTAAGCTTAGCAAATGTTGATGCAATTTCAGATCTTTGTAACTGCGACGCATTGTGAATTTGTGATCGTATTTATAGTAAGTTGAACAGCCTAAGCTAGGGCGTCCAAGCAAAACGCAATAACACAGGACATTTTGATTTTATGCGTCCAGATCAAAAAATGGCGTCTATAATGCCATAACGCAGTGTAGCGTGAACCCTGGTGACCAGGTTTTTATGCTTGCTCAGTCGTGTTACTGATGTACATCGAGTAGTGAGAATGACATTTAGTAAACAATTCAGATTTTATGGTGATGATGGTGGCATAATCTATCTACCATAAGCATGATTAGGCAACACATACAAAACCTATTCACCCAACCGACCCATTTTTATTTAAAAAAATCACAAATATTTATAAGTTTGCACATTTTTGCACATTTAAAAAAAAAAATCAAACATTTTTTGATTTTTTTTTTAAAGACCCCCCCCCCCCTCAAAACCAAATGGTCCGACCCTACCTGAGAGTTTTGCTTGTCCTTAGAACAGTTATTTTTCCTGGTCACCTTATTGAGCTTGAGTTAGTTCAATGTCATTTAATTCTTGACGTTATATGCACTCCTAGGATTGTGCATCACTAGAAATACCTAGGGTTTTGTGATAATATGATACATAGAAGTTGACACATATAGTAAATATTCAGTTGAAATAATATACCATTTCCAACAGGAAATGTGTTTATTATGAAACAAATCCAGCGAAAGTCAAGTGGAAAGTGAAATTACTTTGCTTTTTTACAGAAGTGATGTTGACATGATCTATCTATCCACAAAAGAAAAGAAAAGTGAAATGATAAGAAACACAACTTGACTACTTGCATTGCTGCTATCTTCAGTAAATAGCAGGATAGGACCCAGCCTACTATTAATCATTGCTATCTTCAGTAGATAGCAAAATAGGACCAAACCTACTATTAATCAGTGCTATCTTCAGTAGATAGCAAAATAGGACCAAACCTACTATTAATCATTGCTATCTTCAGTAGATAGCAGAATAGAACCAAACCTACTATTAATCATTGCTATCTTCAGTTGATAGCAGGATAGGACCAATCCTACTATTAATCATTGCTATCTTCAGTTGATAGCAGGATAGGACCAAGCCTACTATAAATCATTGCTATCTTCAGTAGATAGCAGGATAGGACCAAGCATACTATAAATCATTGCTATCTTCAGTAGATAGCAGGATAGGACCAAGCCTACTATTAATCATTGCTATCTTCAGTAGATAGCAGAATAGGACAAAGCCTACGCTTAATTTTCCACTCAATGTTATCAATTGGATACCACTTATAAGGCAAAAAAAAAAAAAAAGTTTATTTCCAGTAACAAGCCTGAAAAGTCAAATGCGAAATGCGCTTTTTCATTTTTTTAAATATTGTTTTTGCTCAAATTCATAGTGGAGATTCACTTGAAATGGTTTTATTTAGTCAAATCTGTGCATTTTTGTTACTCTTACGCTCGCTAAAATGTTATATACGCCGCAGATTTATCACTTTCGTGTTTGCCATATGTGGCCAGTTGCCATCTTGAAACATGTTGGACACAATTATGACAAAAGATGGCACCCTAACAATATTTCCCCCCGTTTTTTTCTATATACAAAATTAAATGCGCAAGAATCAGTGAAATGCGCGCGCACTACTGTAACAGGAAACAAACTTTTTTTGTTTGGCCTAATCATAAAATAGATTGATACTATTTTTATTATTATTATTTGTGGAAGGGGGGGGGGGAGGTGGGGTGGTAATTCATATTGAATTTCATCACCATTGAATCAACATGACAATTGCATTAAAAAAAGTACAAACATGCCTATAGTCTATTTGGCCATCACGAGACAGTGACGTAACTGCATATTCTACTAAGTACAGCATATAACGTGCGCGCCTACTCGAGGCACTAGTGTAACATACGAGTGATGAAATACGGACAATACATATGCGTGCGTAAAAGCTGCCCCTGTTAAGTTACGTCACTGTCCAGAGGAAGCCAAATAGGGTATAGTATTGGTTCAGTAATTCTTGAGATAAGACTTTCAAAGTTGGGAAAGGTTTCTGATAAATCTGTTTTTTATGTTGGTAAAACTAATACTAGTAATAGCCGCATTTAAAGTGTTAAGTTAAGCCTTCCCTATAAGTAATCAGGAAAGGCATTAGTTGATACACAAAACTATTACATTTTTTTTTATTTATTGATTTTGATGGAACAGATTTGTCAATATTTCTCAATTTTAATATACGATTCAATCATTTTTTTCTTCATGAGGTTTAGTACACCGTTTACTGTCAATGCACCAAATGTGGGATGATGTGAAAGGTGTAGAGCGCCCCCGACCCGTTATGACAGATAAATCTAGTAGAGATATGCTGCCCTCACATAACATGTTGATGTATTGAGAGCACTCACAATTGTTAAGTATACTGCCACCATAAAAGGCTAATGTATTAAACTATTCAATTTACATGAGTAGGAATGTTATCCTCGATTCTTTCTGATATGCCCCTTTCTCCCGCAAATATCATTCTTTCGCATGCATACTGTTAAAGTGGTTATTTATGAATAAATGTTCGCGCTTTGCCGACTTTAAGCCATTTCCTTTGTTTTTAAATTCACAATTTGAAAGATCATTATATGACTTATACACAAAATAAATATGTTCGCGTGTTTTTATATTTTTTGCGGTTTCTGCTTGGAATTAAGTAGTGCAAAAATATTAACGTTTACAGTACATGATCATAAGGTTAAAACAGGAAATCCTTGAACAGTACTTGTATAAATATGTTCAGATGTAAATGTTGCCTTTGATAAGTAATATAATAAGCAGTGAACCCTCATCAAAAAACTATTTATGACGGCAAACCTGTATAAATATAGATAATATTTGTCTAGATAATATTTGTCTAATACCCATCGTGATTACCTCTTATTTCTATGTATTAATCCACTACAGGGAGGACAGTTATTATTTTACATGCATAGGCCCTAGCTACTATAGGAAATACATGTGGCAAGGAGATTGGGCAAGGTGCTGAATTTCAGGTGCTTTACCCCGGGGCTTTACTATGCTACAATGTTAGAAAATATTGTTCGAACACTTTGTAGGTGTAATGTAAAGTGTTCCTTCCCCCTTTCCCCTCTGATCAATGTTGAATCCCACAATCTGCCCACCATCAGCACAGGGCCTCGCAACATTGATCGGTGGGAAAGGGGAAGGGGTATGAGGAAGGGGATATGTCAGGCTACCAGAAACAAGTTTTCAACTTTCATGTGACTTAATTATCGTGCGTGTTATGGTACAAACAGCATGGCAATAAGGGTCAGTGGTCGAACGCATTATTTTTATGATTGTAGGTCTTGTGGCCGAATGGATAAGACGCTTGCCCAGTAAGCAAGAGGTCCTGGGTTTGATTTCGGGCCGAGATTGATTTCCCATATTGCCTCCTTTCTATTTACAACAGCATACCTGTTTAAATATTTATAATATTAGTCAATACATCCCCCATGCATGGAATGGAACTGGGCCCCTAACATTGTTGAACAGCAATGGGGTGACATGGTCTATGCGGTGACGTGGTCTATGCGGTGACGTGGTCTATGCGGTGACGTGGTCTATGCGGTGACGTGGTCTATGCGGTGACGTGGTCTATGCGGTGACGTGGTCTATGCGGTGACGTGGTCTATGCGGTGACGTGGTCTATGCGGTGACGTGGTCTATGCGGTGACATGGTCTATGCTTAAATTCATCTAACTCTGTGTATAGCGTGTATTGATGTCAGAGTATATGACAATGATTGCACCCAAGTATCGCTTTCATGAATGTAATGCACTGGTGTTATAGTTTAATCAGTTCCAAATTGGCAAGAAATATGCCAATTTTTATATCTTTGCGCTCAAAACTAATTCAAGCGTATGTGCCCTATTGTGGTATCCCCATATGCACGCATCACACATACGATTTACAGTGCCCCATACAAGCCTTTTTGCACATCAATGTTCTTTAATTCATTGCTGAAAGTAGGTTTGCCAATTTAGAACTGTACAGTATCCACACAATCAAAGGTGAATCCAATTAAGCATTCTTGAGTCAATGCTGCATTTATCACCTTATTATGCTCTGATGTCACTAAGTTAGGTCAATGGCCTTGTCTTGGAGCAAACATTCAGGACATCAACATCTTCTTGCGGCATGTCCAGTTCTTCCCTTCTTTTAGTTATAATCAAAACAATTAATTGTCGATCTGAGCGCTTGCGTTCATCCAAATGTTGAACATGATCTTGCGATGCACTGCATTCAAAAACTACAGGCGCACGGCGCCATGCATGTACATTTTGAAGTAGCATAGTACATGAGGGAATGGTGTGAACACTCATTTGTTTTGATTATAGTAGTCATTTTTACTGGGGACAGCACATGGTTCACATAAGGCCAAACAAAGAAGAAAGTTTGTCTCAGAAATATTTTGCAAAAAAGAGTGTACATAGTAACGGGTCTTCAGACTGGGTTTTTTTCTTCTTTTTTCAAATTTAAGAAAATAGGCTTTAAAATATGCGTTTGTTTTTTTAAATTTTTTTGTTGTTTTTTTGTTGCTAATCCAAGCTCACAGAGAACTTTTTTAAAAATCCATTTTTTAAAATTAAAAAAATCCAAAAAAAAATCAATGTTAGGCCTCAGCGCATAGACCTACGCGCCATAGCTCATTTCACATACCAATGCGGGCGGGCTTCTGAGACAAACCTTCTTCTTTGTTTGGCCTAATGTCTTCTATTTTAAAATACCATCCTATTTCAAAACTTTGGAGTACTTCAATGGATCTTACCACAGTTTACCAAAAGTCACTCAAAATTTGACCACAGAATGGTGCATGAACTTTGCTGAGGCATACAACTTTCAGCGATAAATCACAACACTTCATTGATATAGAACCTGTATACTAAGAAGCATCTCTCAGGCTTAGAATTTGTCAGTGGTTATGATAAAAATATGGCTCATTCTGGTACCAAAGTTTTGATGAGGCTAGGGATCAGGTCACAAATAATTAAAATAACATGGCCTATTGTACCCACAGCCCAAAACTTTTGAGATATGGGTTAATAAGGTTAAATCAAGTATAGCTTAGCCCTAACCACTGAGGCCCCTTTTCCAAAAAGAGAGGGTTAAAAGGCCCCCCCCCCCCCCCCCCCAGGGGCTCGAACCCTGGACCTCTGGGTTCAGAGGCGAACGACTTACAACTGGGCCACGGAGGTCAACCATTGGTTCAGTATACTTCGCCAAGTATATAGCCTGGGGCCATTATTTCATTGAAAAACTGCCACGCCAGGTGGAACGAGCACACCGCATCGTAGTAATTTTGAGTACTCAAGAGTGTTAGGGTTAATGATATGTCAATAAACATGGATGTGTTGTTTCGAGAGAAATTAGACAAATCAATGCATGCACGCTGATGTTGACGTGTGAATAATAGCACAACCCTGTAGTGGGAGTGCTATTGTGAGCATATCAACATTTGCGCAAGTGCATTAATTTTTCTAATTTTCTGAGAAACAAAACATAAGCATGTTGATCTATTCCATACACAACAAAACAAATTTTACAATTTACAATAGCAAATTTGCAAAACAGAAAGAAGAAAAAAAGTGGGTTACTGCAATAAAAACCCTTTTCATGTTTGCATAACACTTCAAACGCTAACTATTATTGCCCTGTAAATGCCTCCATTTAAAAGACATGATATTGCTACAATCTAGCACTTGCGATGGTTTCCATGGTAATCAAGCATAGGGAGTATATGCATCAATGAATATATTTTGTCTTAAAATTGATTGATATCTAAAAATGATGAATACAATTTCATTGATCTGGTATAGGAATTGTCTGCATAATTTACAGCGGACACACATCTTTGTTTTCAGGTCATTTTGACTCTTTCAAAGGTTTTTACGCTCCTTTTTTTCCCAAAGCAGAGTTCATGTAATATAATAAATAATAAATTCAATACAATTCAATCTTAACGCTTTCCATGCGGCAGGCGTCTGCAGATGACAGTTCCAAAATTTCACAAAATGTTTCATAAATGTCACAAATATTTGTGTATGGTCGCGGCCATACATGACAACACAAATATGGTACAGCCTATATATACATTATAAGACCATCGTATATAGCAAAACAGCTAAGGACTATATTTTATTCTCATTCTTGTTTAGTTTATTGGATATTTTGATCTTTTATCATAAAATAATGCATTTTGTTAGATATATTTTAATCAAATAACAACAAATGTCCCCCTTCATAAATTTCAGCGAACCCAGCGGGCTGTTTCCCAACATCCTGCTACGAATCAATCGCGTTCTTTAGCACACGCACACATGGCAGTGCTGCGTTATAAGCACAATGCATACGCCGGCATCTTTGTGTTGGGCACGCAAACACGATGACCATACGCACTGAAGGTATTTTTATTTGAATGAATTAAGCCACGCCCCAACCTACTGTCTTATAATATATAGTGCGTATCGGCTGAAAACCAATCAAATTGCCTGCTGACATACAAAACCACACCCACTCACTATATAAGAATTGACAACAATTATGAGACATTTCAGGATTCAGGTAATCGTTTGAGTCATTTGTTTAGTAATATCCCAAACCTAAACATTAGAGTAACCCCTTTCCAGGTTTCTGCTCCAAATTACACAATTGTATGGTTTTTTATGAAAACTCAACTAGATTTCAAGTCCCATGTAGTGATTGTAAAGCGGGACACATTATGCTGTTCATGGCTTGGCCTATATTTTCAACAATAAAGAGAAATCAAATTTAAATCAAGGTTACATAAATCACTAATGGGTTTCTATTAAAAGCAGGCTAGACTATACATGTATTTTATACAAGTGTTTTTTCTTCAAAATCCATTAGAGAAAGTTATGTATTGAACATGGGCTAAGGGCAGCTAAGATACTTGCTCCCAATCTTCAAATAATGTGTTTTCTGTGGACATCATAAACAGACACACTAATCTTTTTAATTCAATGCCTTTACAAAATATACTTCTTCAAATCAATTATGAGCACCCAGCCAATCATAGAGCGTGTTTCTACTGGGGCACTGCAAAGCTAACGGTAAGTTTTACCACTATGATTTAACGGTAAGTTTTTAATCCCTCTGTTTCTTCTCGCGAAAAAGTTACCACTTAGTTTATCGATCCTAGTCGATGGGCCACAACATTTGACCTTTTGTTATACCAAACAATGCCGCTCCACCTGAAAAAGATTGCCTCACAATGCGTATAATCCAGCGTGACACGGGACACAGAACGTTAAGATTAACCGAGTGGCTGTTTCTACTGGGAAAATTACTGTTATTTACCGGTAACAAAATTAAATATGTGCCATGGAACTTTAGCGCTCAGATATTTAGCAATATTATTATACAGATCACTTTTGTAGGTGAAAGTTTTTAAAAGTACCACGTAAGGACAAAATCGGCTTTAGAAAAAAAACCAATCACGTGTATGGACGACGCCATATTGATCAAAGCTATGACGAAAGACTTACGAGATGTCTGTGTCTGCTTCATGTATTGATATTATCGATTTATGCATTGAATTCCTGCGTGATACCGTCCAGCGACCTGTTGCTGATGAGGCGGTTTTAGTTATGATGACATCACAATATTGGGTAAGGCTATCCCATCAGCACTTTTGACACAGACAACCGAGTCAAATTTCAAATAATCACAGGTTGGGGATGTGCAGTTTAAATTCGTTTAATTGAACATTATAGTTCTGTGTTCAATTAAAATGGTCAATATACATTAGATAATTATTTCCTACCATATAATGCATGTTTTAATGAATAGAACGGTATTCCTTTAAGTTCCTCAGAAGAAACACGCTCATAGATATACTGTAAAAGCCAATATTTTCGCGTACAGATATTTTCGCGGATTTTGATATCAAAGACATTTCGCGAATTGTTTTTTTCGCGGGCGACCGTCTGAAAGCATTGCATGAATGTGTAAAGCAATATTTTCGCATGTTATAATTTTCGCGGAAAAAAGATTTTGCGCGAAAAGCGCGAAAATAAAACCACCGCGATTATTTCAGCTTTTACAGTATTTGAAATACAAATAATGTGTCAGTAACTCCACTTGAAATTCACACTCCTTGTGGGGAAAATTAAGGTAATGTCTTCAATAGAGGGTGTACAGATTTCACATGGAATAGCCTATGCACATCAGGTGCAATTTACAAAAGCGCCACTCCTAAAAAGTGAACAAACATACCTTTGTCTGAATTATTGTTCCTAGATTTGAAGTATTGATCCAAGATTCAAGACATGAGCTGGAGATGTTTCCCTGCCAGATTTTGGAATGAGAATGAGTCAGAGAATCGACTTTGGAATCCGTTATGAGATGTCACATAAAATTGGACCAATCTGCCGTGAAATTTTGAATTGAATTGATAAACATCACACATATGAGAATGGAAATGAACATACATGACCATAATAAATTAACGTCTGTTTGATACAAAGACACCGACTTTATGTCATGTCATGATCGAGTCATTTTAATTTGTGTAATATAATCAGTGATGACGGATTGATTCAATTTTATAACCCGCAAGGTGTCTTTTTATAAATAAAACAAATCAGGGAACAAAAACGGGTCCATTTGTGGGGGAAAATCCGGCTGTGCTGGTGCTGGGAGTCATATCCTACCAGGGATAGCACTGGATCAAAAATGTGAGAGGTCCCAGGAAATTTGTCAGGACCCCCGTAGGACTTCAAAAAACAAATTTAAGGGGTCCCCCAAGAAATTGAGGGGTCCTGAAGTTTGGGTATTAGAAAATTTTACTTTTTTACGGACAGTTATAATGAATTTATATTGTGAGAGAGTCCCTTAAATTTTGATCGGGACCCGCAAGTCTTTCCAATTTGAAACCGGATGCGTCAAAAAAGAAAGTGGGAGGTCCAGGACGCACAGACGTGTCAGAATGCGACCCCTGTATCCTACCTGATCGAGCATATCATAACTACCGCCTGATTGTGCTACGAGATTTGGGAAGCGCATGCTACCAGTACCTAGCAGTGTAGTGTTTTGTATAGTGATGAGAAAAGTGTACATAATGACTGCTTAGAGGTTTTTCATGCAACTGATAATCATTCCCAAATGTCATAACATTAGAGTAGATTATAAAATGCATGTAATATCTATAATGAATGATTGATTGGTGTAAAATACAAAAAACGTGCCTTAGGCGCTGAAATAAACTCTTAGGTTGGGTCGGTCTTTTTAAATTGTTTACATTTGTCCCTTCTATATGTCGGTAAAACATTATTTGGGTCAGTATTCATTTTACATGTGACATTTCTTTTCACCCATTTCTAAGGAATGGGTCGGGTTGGTTGAGCACAACGTAGAACACGGTTGGGTGTGTGTTTTTTTTCGCCTCATCAAATCATTATTGATTCATGTCAATGTGTGTAACATAATAAGAAATTACTTAACCTAGTGTTAATAAATTTCCCTTTGCTACTTGCGTAAAGATCGATTTTTTCGCGTGCGCTCGAGCGTTTTGGGCTCTTTGTTGACTAGCCAATGAGTGCTCTTGTGGGCGTTTTTTGTTTTTCATCCACTCTTTGTTTGTGAGTTGCTTTTTCCATCTCAGTTTTTTGATCATTCGCTCCGTGGCTCTTGATGAGAGAGCATGTTCTAGCCAGTTCAGCAAATATAAATTTTAAGGTTCTTCCGTTCGTGAAACCAGGTCTCAAGGCGGGTGATGGCCAATCTGACTTCCTGTAAAACTAATAATGGCTATTAGTGAGTACTATTAATTACTATCCATCGTACCTGGTTCTTCATCGAGTTTTTCTGGTAATATTAGTAGGTTCAATGATTGAATCCTTGACCGCCCGAACTCTATCACCACCAATAGATCGGCGGTTATAACTATCTGAATATCGTTCAACCGGATGGTTGCATCAAATCAATCAGCGTTCTTCTGGCACGTTTAGTATGTTGTGTATCGGTAGTGTGAGCATCGTTTCTGTGGCGTAAACCAATGTGCCAGCCAATGCATCGTCTTCGGGCCGGTTTAGGAGATGTTACTGGGTCCCTATCATCAATTCAGCAGGAAGAACATCGAACTTTTGCCTCCAGTTTATGGCAGCCATGATATGGTAGCGGTTGGACAATTTCCGTGTTCGTCAGGTAACCGCAGCTAGCCTAGACGGTTGGAATGCCGGCGAAGTTCAGTTTTCAATGGTGAGAGCTTTTATATTTATACTAAATCTAATGTGCTGTTTAGACCTGTTAACCTCCCGTAGTCCATTGTCTTTATTTAAAAAGTTAGATTCGTGATACATTGTTCAATTTAGGATTTTGTCCTCGCCGTTTTGATTCGATATCTTTAAATCTATTCCGTTGTTTTAAATAAGTTCATATTAATCGTTGTAATATGTCCGCAGCAATTACGGTTGTTATTGTTTGTGTACGTGCAAAACACAAATTACTCATGGGTTATCGTTCAATCCCCACTCTGTTTTTTACTCTTTCATGGAATTAAATAATTCCATGCTCTTATCAATCGTCACATTTGGTTAATATTAGAGGTTTCTATAGCGGGATATTGATTAGGTAGTGGGTAATGCTGTTCATGGGCCAGTTGTTGGAGTTACTGTAATCATGCTGTAATCCATCGTTTTAATTAGTTAATAGCATGTCGATCTCCACTTTGTAAAGTTTATCCGTCGTTTATATTGTGAACGTTGCGTAAGCGAGGTTGTTTGTCATACTTGATTGTCTAACAATATTTTCTCCAACAGTATTAAAATGTATCAACGCTCGGGGTGTTATTGTAGCTTAAATGTCAATATAGGAATGTACCCTCTTTGAAATATTAAGAGGTTGTCGATAACGTGGAATAATTTAATCTAGCAGGCATATCGTTTAAATTTGTAATCCCCACTTTACAACTTATCAACTTCACATTTGGTTAATATAAGCTTAAGAGGGATCTATTAGCGGGATATTGATTGGTAGTTGGTCGATGCTGTTCATGGACCGGTTGTTGGAAGTTTCTGTTACGCGCCCTCGTCTTGTTTTTAGTTAACATCCTAATTATCGATCTCCTGCTGTGATAGTTAGCCCGTCATTTAAATTGTTTAGCGATGCGTAGCGAGGTCGTTTTAACACAATTTTGTTCTCCAACCGTATTTAACGCCAACGTTTTTTTTTATTTTGGTGCGCAAATTTTAAATATTGTACTGTACCTTTGTTGAAATATTTTAAACAGTTTGTTGATAACGTGGAATAGGTGATACATTTTATAACTTTGTATTCCGTATGCAAATTCTGGTTTATTGGTCGGTATTGAGTTTTCCGGAAACGACTGTTACAAAAAGTCTACTTTGCCAAAGTTCAAAGGTCATCTGTCAGGTCATAGTTTTCACGTTTTATTTTCTGGTTACCATTTTCCCGCTACGATCGAGTTTTTATTTTGTATTATAAATATAATAATTTCATCGCGTTTTTCAACCAGGCTGGTTTTGGATGGGTATACATATTACTATAGTTGGTATATAGATGCATTGCAGATTTAAATGTGACGCAATAATTGGTATAATTACGTTTTTATTTTCGATCGCGCATGGGACCGTGAGTCTAAATGTGTTTTGTCGTGTTTGTAAGCCATCTCACTTTGTGTATTCGTGCATAGTTTCATCGATGTACATTTTTACCTCTCCGCGGCTCGTTTGTTTAATTCATAAATGGGGTGTCATAAATGGTCCATTCATTTTTTGAGGGGGTCAATCATTGCATCTCTATTAAATTATAGCTATAAAATAGGGGGAAATACTAATGGATCTCTGTACTAGCCATACGACTTGTTCGGGCGTTAGGTTTGGTTTTTGCCACCTAGCTAGTAAAAATAGTTGCGCTGCATTTCGTTCAGGTATTTTGACAATACTTTGTTTGATTCTATCGTACTCTTATATCAATATAATACATAGTATGGTTGTTGTCGTTTTGTTTGGAATTTGTTTTCATGGTATTTCAGTTTGGTAAATGTTTGTCCAGGTTGTTTTTGCAACAGGTTCACCACAGCCTCCTTGTGTTATACCGAAGACGTTTTGGTTGTCATCGCGTTCATACAGCAATGTCGTCAATAATGTTTATAATTTGTTATGTTCTTCCACGTTGGTTCTGCAGACGATAATGGAGTTGTGTTGTTTGTTGCTGTTAGGGACATCTGGGTCTGGGGGATTACTGTTACGTCATGTATTTGTTCATTATAAAAAATATATATATATATATATTTTAGGGTACATCTAAATAAATACACGGAATACATGGATACTTAAGTGGTACTTCTCATTAGCCGGCTGGTATACTTATATTTTTGGAATTAGCTCCTGCTTTTTGACATTGCCTACCAGTTGGTACATGTATAAGGGGAAACTTAAGGTTAAGGATATAAATTGCCCAGATTCTGCTTCTGCCGTTTTTTATTATTATTCTTTCAGGACATGTGTCTATGCTTAGCAGTAGTACCACTACCATGAATATTCTGAACGTTATAGGCGTCGGCTCTTCGGCGTGTTTTCTTCAGTATGGCTTTGTGGAGAGACCTTTTATTCGTACCCAGCCTGTTCCGAGTATAGTCGTCCTTGAAGTAAAGAAGCTAGTCCTTGGTTGGTGACAACGCGTCCATGAGCCACAACTTGCAGTGGATTATTATTGCGTCATGCGGAGGCACGATCTCATACAAAGGTATCGCTGTTTTCAGATTACTTTGAAACAAGTGTTGATTGTTGAGTTCATAATAATAATAATAATAATAAAAGCCGCTGTTAAATAATTTGCACCAGTTTGCAAATGCCTGTAACCTACTACAACTATACGCCATTTTTGGTGCTGTCAGCGTTCTGCACTAATATGGTAGCTTCAGTAGTACCAATAGCCAAAACAGTGTTCTCAATAAAACCCAACTAGGTCAGGATATCGTCCGCATATGGCTCGAATATCTTAGCATCTGGGTAGACAATTCATTGTTTACTAAATATTGCTACACACAACGGTTGTTGTTTGCCTCAATTTATTCTTGGAACGGATGATCGTGAGACATAGGATATGAATCCCTCTCGGATATTTGCTTTACCATCTGCTATTTTAAACAAATGTAAACCACGAGCATCGTGGACTATACTACAACAGAATTTTCACATCAATTTATACTTGGATTGTATGCTTGTGTATAGCAACAACAAGTCGTCATTCGGAGTACTGAGATTTATTACGCTGGTGTTTAACCCTTCTGAACGCTGTTTGTCTTTTTAAAGACTCTTCTTGTTACTCGACCGCTATCGTCAAGTTCAGCACTAGTATCTCAAGCTCTCTAACGTATACATTTGGGGATTATTGAGCTACAGTAAAATGGATAATGATGACTGGCGGATTGGGTTACAGGGCCAATGGCATCTCTTGTTTGCTTTGTTAACCACGTACTCTTACGAAATAGTTTCATGAAAACCAGAGGATGAGCGTTACCCAAACGGAATTTGTGCATTCTGATAATTGGTGACATCACTGTTTTATTTATCGAGCGTATGTTCAAATTTAGTAAAACATTGCTGGTTATCGCATTGAATTCTTATTTTTGTGCATATGTTATGTAGGTCTCCCTGGTCCAAGATATGGATTTTGTATGCGCACATCTTGTATTGACATGTAATTATAACTTGGCTCAAATGATCTCTTCAATGGTAATAACAATTACTGAATTACGGTCTCAGGTAGAGGAAATTCTGTCCGCTCTTAGCAATTTGTACCCCAATTCTCGGATTATCTGGTCGGATATTCTGCCCAGACTCTATTACCTTCATGCTCGCAATCAGAAAGCCGGTAAGAAATGTTTGTCAAACTATTTCGCACATTGTGTATGCCATAGTCGGCCCAACACATGCTTTATCCGGCACCCGGCTTTCAAGCCCAGTAATCGTTCTCTGTATTTGTACGATACAGTGCATCTATCAGAGAAAGGTAAGGATATTCTGATATCTGATTGGGAAAACGCATTAGTATACTTCAACTCTCATCCCGGTATGAAAGGTTTTCCGCCACAATCTTCCTAATCCTTTTCAAGAAAAAAGGGGGGGATTGGGCAAGTGTTCCCATTTTCCGGCGTTCAAATGAAAAAACTTGTGTGGCAGTTTTGTTTTTTCTTTCATTGTAAAGAAGTACTTTACAATCATTTTAAAATGTAACGATTGATATGCATTGTTTATTCAACAAGTAGTTGTACAAAATGTTATGCAAATTGTGCGTTTTCACACAAAGGAGTAAAAATTTCAAGTGCATGTTAAAATTTGAATGTTTAATAATATAATTAAATCTGTCTTCAGCCCTTAATACACCTCGATTAAGGATCGGTCGGGAAATATCTCATCCCCTTCCGCGACGTAGGTCAGAGATTCGTATTAATTACCGCAAATTATATATTATCATTTGAATTTAACCCATATGACTTCATTTCAAGTGTATGTTAAAATGAAGCGGCAGCGTGCCTCAAATTTGAAAATTTGAATGTAAGGGCGACAATTGCATGTCTACCCTTTTAAACTGAATATAATTCGTGGTTCTGCCTCAATAATGCAATGCTCGTTGTGACTATTTCAATTCAATTCAGGTTTGCCTATCCCCATGTTGAATATAGAACGGATAGGCATAGTGGTATGTGTTATAAATTATAATATAATTAAATCTGTCTTCAGCCCTTAATGCACCTCGATTAAGGATCGGTCGGGAAATATCTCATCCCCTTCCGCGACGTAGGTCAGAGATTCGTATTAATTACTGCAAATTATATTTTATCGTTTGAATTGTTTTGGCGTATATAGTCAGTGGAAAATAAATGGCAGACTTGCCTCTCATCATCACGGTGGCAACCGCAATTTTTGGTTTGGTCAGTATTATACTTTCTGAGCGTCAAGTGGCAATAAGAAATTACTTAACCTAGTGTTAATAAATTTCCCTTTGCTACTTGCGTAAAGATCGATTTTTTCGCGTGCGCTCGAGCGTTTTGGGCTCTTTGTTGACTAGCCAATGAGTGCTCTTGTGGGCGTTTTTTGTTTTTCATCCACTCTTTGTTTGTGAGTTGCTTTTTCCATCTCAGTTTTTTGATCATTCGCTCCGTGGCTCTTGATGAGAGAGCATGTTCTAGCCAGTTCAGCAAATATAAATTTCCCACCCACCCTCCCAAAATATGAGGCGTAGGGTTCGCTGGTTGTTCTCATAGCTTGTCTCGTTTTTAGTTATACATGCCAGTTGGTTTCTCAGTTATTGGGCAGTTTTGTTTTTTCTTTCATTGTAAAGAAGTACTTTACAATCATTTTAAAATGTAACGATTGATATGCATTGTTTATTCAACAAGTAGTTGTACAAAATGTTATGCAAATTGTGCGTTTTCACACAAAGGAGTAAAAATTTCAAGTGCATGTTAAAATTTGAATGTTTAATAATATAATTAAATCTGTCTTCAGCCCTTAATGCACCTCGATTAAGGATCGGTCGGGAAATATCTCATCCCCTTCCGCGACGTAGGTCAGAGATTCGTATTAATTACCGCAAATTATATATTATCATTTGAATTTAACCCATATGACTTCATTTCAAGTGTATGTTAAAATGAAGCGGCAGCGTGCCTCAAATTTGAAAATTTGAATGTAAGGGCGACAATTGCATGTCTACCCTTTTAAACTGAATATAATTCGTGGTTCTGCCTCAATAATGCAATGCTCGTTGTGACTATTTCAATTCAATTCAGGTTTGCCTATCCCCATGTTGAATATAGAACGGATAGGCATAGTGGTATGTGTTATAAATTATAATATAATTAAATCCGTCTTCAGCCCTTAATGCACCTCGATTAAGGATCGGTCGGGAAATATCTCATCCCCTTCCGCGACGTAGGTCAGAGATTCGTATTAATTACTGCAAATTATATTTTATCGTTTGAATTGTTTTGGCGTATATAGTCAGTGGAAAATAAATGGCAGACTTGCCTCTCATCATCACGGTGGCAACCGCAATTTTTGGTTTGGTCAGTGTTATACTTTCTGAGCGTCAAGTGGCAATGAATGATGTTTTTATTCATCCGATTGAACAAGCTGCCGCAATACAAAAATCAGCAAACCTATATTTTTGATACATACAGATACAAGATTTGTCAACAAAAAAATGAGCACCCTTTTCAAATTATCGGGGGGTGGGGGGGGGGGGGGGGGGGGGGGTGGTCACTCAGATACTTTTGTGGTAGGGATGTGCTGCCAGCAAAATGAAAATTGACCCAAACATCTACCAAATTTTCTGGGGTAAATGACCTATATATTTACCAGAGACCCATACTATTATTCCTACATATTTTCCTACACATTTCTGTAAAAAAAAAAGCAAATTTAGCCCCATGGATTTACCAAAATGGCTATGAAAATGTGTCATTCATTTAACAGACAAATGAAAAAATGTGACCCTATTTGGCGGCACGTCCCCAAGGCCTCATATCCACTAAATGCCCCCCCCCCTCTGAAATTTCATTCAGGATGTTGTACAAATCCGGGAAATATAAAAACATGGATTTGGCGCACTTCAATAATGATATTTGGATGACCCTATTTTGCATTTTTGTTCAAAACAAATTGATCATCAGGTTTATTTGATTCTGAATTTGCTCTTCGCATGGATCCGACATTTACAAGGAGACCCTGAAACTGGAATCAGATTGAATGAAAGTGTTCTGCATTTCACAATGTCTGCATGACCAGTCATATTGTAAAGAGAGAGTCAAACTAGTTACATAATGTTATGGAATAGTCCCATTCAATGCGGTACCAGTTCGAGGCTCTCCTTGCAAATGGTGGATCCGTGCAAAGAGCGAATAGAACCTTCAAGTAAATGTTATTATCAAATCATAAAATTAAAATTGTAACTAAAAAAAAGGGTTGTTATTTGTAGTACATAGCGTTTAGGAGAGGTCACGCACCAATTACGAGCTCCCCGTGTGTGCAGTACAGTAAAACGGACAATAACTGCACGATGTACCATTTACAAAAACCTTTCCTATTGTTTATCTCAATAATTACTGAACCAATACTAGGCATGATTGTACTTATTTTAATGCATTTCTCATGGTGATTCCAAATATGGTGATGAAATTCAATAATTTTGATATTTTAAAAATATTTTGTGAGATTTTGGAACTGTCGACTGCAGACGAAAACATGGTTTCAAATATTTAAAATATAATTGGGTATGTGTAAATATTTTATTGCATTTCCAACTGTAAATGAGAGCTCATGTTGCCAAAATAAACCAAGAATGCATTTCATTCTTCAAAATCTGACTGGAAATGAATGCCTATAATGGTAATTGAGCTATTTTAAGGCTGAAATGGTTTGGAAAACGTATAATTACACACAATAAGTAGCATGTTATAAATAACAAAACTGTCTCAACCAATTGAACTAATATTAGCTTTATAAATTCTAAGTGCTTTAATGTCGATGAACTGTGTACTAAAGTGCTCAACAAAAGAAAGTCGTACTCTTTGTTTATGTCCTATAGAGTGTCTTTCGATTATTTTTTGTTCAAACAGGCCAGATAAACATTTAGATGAACCTTTTCGGAACAATTTGGTACCAAACATGCCACAAAACAACAAAGATTAATCATTATTAACAACATTTAATAAAAATCTGTGACGATTTTCAAATTCACATTTTCAATGCACGCAAATTGAGAGAAAATGATGTGTGTGGCACTTGAATGGCCAGGAATGAAAGGGATATTGATCACACAGTGAAACTGCGTTTGTTCGTGCCTGAGAGAGCGAGCTATTTTATTGTGAACAGGTAGCATGTGGTCCCCCCCCCCCCCCCCCTGCGTAGTTTGTTGAAAATGTAAATTTGGAAACAGCACAGATTTTCATTAAATGGTGCAAATCATGGCTTATCTTTGTTGCTTGGTGACAAGTTTGGTACCAGATTGTGTCTAACAGATCCATCCCAATTTCTATCTACCCTGCTTGGTCAAAAAATAAGTTACTCTATTGGATATCAACAAAGTGTATGACTTTCTTTTGTTGAGCCTTTTATTTACAACACAATTCCCATTTTAACCTGCAATTGGTCTAGGTTCATGATATTGTCAGGAATCATACAAATCATGCTGTTACGGTGTAATAGTATACAAATATGGACTGTTCATGAGGGAAATGGGGTGAACTATTGCCCCAAGGTGATCTGGAGACCGTAAGCCTACTATTTTCCGAAGCCGAAAATAGTAGGCTTAGGTCTCCAGATCACCGAGGGACAATAGTTCACCCATTTCACGAATAAAGAGCAGTCTGTATTTGTATTATATAACGCATGGAAATATATTTGTGTACGATTTGATCAAATTAAACATGAAAAAGATCTTACAGGCGAGTCGATCCTCTGCCATTATGGCAAAATCGTACAAGGCAGGGCATTTTTAGTACTTAGGTCAATAGTATTTTTTGAAAGACAAAAAAAACCCAGGAAGTGACGTCAAGCATGAAATGGACCAAACTATTTTGTGTCATCTGATGTAGTATCCACCTATCAGATGGCGAGAATATTTTCATGCGTTATATCATAATACCTAGATAAGTTATTCAGCATTAAAACATAAACTGTAAAAGCTGAAATTTTCATGGTGGTTTTATTTTTCCGCGAAAATAATGTTTTTAACATTCATGCAGTGCAACCAGAAAGTCCCTACCGAAAAAAACAGTTAGCGAAATGTCTATGATATCAAAATCCGCGAAAATATTGGCTTTTACAGTATTCATTTGTCATCTCAACATACTCAAGATCAAGATATGTACATGAGCACAATGAAAATATAGAGGTTATCCATGTAGCCATGCGCAACAGACTACAAAGCTTGGAGAATCGCACCTGGCCTATTGTACATTCAATAGAGTAGGTGCACTGTCCAATTAATTTCATGAAATGTGTTATTAAATTGTCCTATACATCATGAAACGGGTGTATCATATTTTGGAAAATCTTGAACACAGTTATTATTCTGGACAAGATGGCTAAAAATCATTACATAGATAACCTCTATCATATTAATTCCTTTCATGGCAACTGGACCCTTAAAAATCCACCAACAGGTGCTTCAGCGATTGACTGCACTTATATGCCCCTTGCTCTGTGTGAATAAAGTGCCCCTTGCTCTGTGTGAATAAAGTGGGCTATAGGCTGTAATAAGACTTGCAGGGCTTGTAGCTCGTGTGTTTATTTAGACAATATAGTGGACGTTGAAATGCGTCATCAAAAGACTCAGACAAGACTACACAATTGAACAACACTGAGATGCTCGCATGTAAGAGCGTGTTTCTACTGGGGAAGAAACCGCTAATGAACGCTAAGTTTGCCCAGTAGAAACAGGCAGAACCAGCTAAGAATCGGTATTTTTGGTAATCCCAAAAACCTTCACAAACCAGGTTTGGAACCGTCAATAAACCCAATAGAAACAGAAAGGCGATTAATCTTAGCAGTTTGCGCCGTGAACCGTGTCACGCTGGGTTATTCACATGGTGCGGTGGCATTGTTTGGTATTACAAAAGGTCAAATGTCGTGGCTCATCGACTAAGATCGATAAACGTAACTATTCGCGAGTAGAAACAGGGGGATTAAAATCTTACTGATTAAATCTTAGCATTTATTAGTGTTTACTTTTTGCAGTGCCCCAGTAGAAACACACTCTAAGATAAATTCTATTGGTTGATGATAGTCTTCATGGAATTGCCTAATGTTACCCGGTGTCCAATCAAAATAAATTTGAGATGAGGAGATAGCTGACTAGGTTTCAAAGTTTCGCGTTCTGAATCAGCACACACAACGAGCCTTTACTGGATATCGAACCCATGACCTCATTGGTGACAGTTGAGGGAACATATGCTGCACCGGCCTGTTCCCAAATGCAACACATAAAATATAATGTAGCACATTTTTGAACTGTTTGGGAAATCATTATATTAACCCTAACACTCTTGAGTACTACGAATTACTATGATGCTGTGTGCTTGTGTCACCCGGCTCGGCAGTTTTTATAATAATAATGGCCCCAGGGTATATACAGGGTGGAATATACTCCGCCATGTATGGTTTCCCCCCGTGGCCTAGCGGTAGATCGTCTGCCTCTGAACCCAGAGGTCCGGGGTTCGAGCCCCAGGGGCACTTTTTCCCCTCGCTATTTGGCCGCGAACAAATTTCTTTGGAATAGGTACCTCGGGGGTTAGGATTAAGGATCCAACTTTACAGGGAGCACACAGAAAACCACAATACAGGTATTCCTTTAAATTAGCAAATAAGAACACTATCATTTCAATTGCATTACTCTTGATGAAGCTTGCATGAAGGTCATTGATTGCAACCTTGTCTTAATGATGATTACGGATTGGTCCATGTTTCTCTGGAGACTTGTAATTCATTCGAATAGATACAGTATTGATTTGTCTCATGTCTGAGGGAAAATCAGGGGAAAACACATACATGGCTTTATGCAATACCACAATTAGGCGAACAAAAACAACCACCTTGTTCGACGAATCTATGGGAAAATGGACTTCACAGGTAGGGTTGGTCGGTTGGGATCCTTTTTCTTCACCATTTTTATGAACATTTTTTGAAAATTAAAAAAAAAATTGAAATGTTCACACAAAAAAAGAATCGAAAAATTATTTAAAATATTTAAAAAATAAAATTTGTTAGAAGAAAAAAAGAGCAAAATTAACAAAAAAAATGGGTCGGGTGTTTTTCCCGTCTCCTTTTTGACGTTAGTTATCCTTTAATCTTTGATGTTTTCAGACTGTTTGATTAAATGTCACGTAGTTTAATTATTCAAAGAGCTCAGATAGACTAAAATCTGTGTTTGTATTAACGCTGATAAAGATAGTAGAGCATGACTCTACAACATTAGATAAAGAGTGGGTGATGTATTTGTTATAAATCTTCAATTTCATCAAATCATGTGCCAGTAAATTGCCTATAATTTTTTCTTCATATGACGATTTCAGGATTTTCTGGTTGAAGATAATCTTCTACTCCTTGGAGCTATATTAGCGTATCAATCAAATATTCTTCTTATCACATACAAAACATTATGTTCATTGATATTTTCAGACTGTTTGATTAAATGTCAAATAGTTTAATTATCAAAGAGCTTAGATAGACTAAAATCTGTGTTTATGTTAACGTTGCTAAAGATAGTAGAGCATGACTCTACAACAGGGGTGGCCAACCTACAGCCCGCCAGTATTTTTTTTGCAGCCCGCGAGATGTATCAAGAAGAAAAAAAAGAAGAAAAAAAATTTAGTTACATCATCACAAAAATGAGCTAGCTGCTTAGCATTTATCGGCAAAAAATGATGTTCCTCAACGTGCGTATGTCTATTTTCCCCATTAATTGTCATCTGTCAGTGGCATAACCAGAGGGGGGGGGGGGGGATCACCCCCTCCAATTTTGACGTCGTGTTGGTTGAGATTGGCACTGTCGGTTCATTTGGCAAGAGGAATCGTGGAATTATGATAGTCAAAAGTACAGAGATGAAAAAATGTTGTGTGCTACGCGCGCTTATGTGTCCCCAAAGTGCAATATTATTTAGTAACGGCTTGTTTAGAGCCAAAATATACCAAATATACCTCAATCGTGCAAAAAATAAGAGTAAAGTCAACAATTTTCGCTCGCTAAGCGTGCATTGCTTGACTCAGAAAAATCTTGTCGGTTGACTTTCACTATTGCCCCCCCCCCCCCAATATGAAGACGGCCATGGTCATGTCATCTGTATTGAGATTAAGTTTTTGTGAAGATAGATTATTAAGCACACACACCTATTGCATGCTTGAAAGTCTTCGGAATCTCAAAGGTTGAAAATCAACAGCAGGCCACTGCTACAACATTTGGTTACGTGCGGCCTAGTTAATTTGTCACTCCTTATTTATGGCCCATTCATTCAAAAAGGTTGCCCACCCCTGCTCAACAACATTAGATAAAGAGTGGGCAATATATGAATCTTTAATTTTATAAAACTATGTACTGCTGGTAATACACCTATGATTTTCTCTTCAATTGATGATTTCAGCATTTTCTGATTGAAGATTTAATCTTCTTCTCCTTGGAGCTATATTGGCTTATCAATTGAATATTCTTCTATCACATACAAAACATTATGTTCACATATAAGAATGCAAATTTAGATTTAAATTTTAATCTTTGAATAAATTTAACTGTACATAGTATGCATAATATTCTTTGTAGTTGTTTTGCTATACACAGTGGTCTCATTAATGTATAGGCTGTACTATTTGACGGCGGCCATACATGATTGATGGAGCAAATATGGTACAGCCTATAGCAGTGGTTCCCAACCTCTGGGTCGCAAACCCATTTGCAATGGGGTCGCGGACGCACTTTTTGTGGGGTCGCGGACTAGCCTAATTTAACACAAAAAATGCTATATACTGTTGTATCATAGTAACACATGTGACTTTGTTCTGTGAGGGTCTCGCTCTGATGCTGGTTTCTGGAATGGGGTCACCACCAGAAAAAGGTTGGGAACCACTGGCCTATACATTATGAGACAAGGTATATAGAGCATAACAGCTACAAACTATATTTTATTCTCATTCTTATTTAGTTTATTGATTATTTTGATCATTTACCCTAAAAATAACACTTTCTGTTTGATTTATTTTAATCAAACAACAACACATTTCCTCCCCCTTTATAAAATCAGTGAATCCAGCAAGTGGTTTACCAACTTCCTGCTTTGAATAATCGCATTCTTTAGCACATGCAGCAACGCAGCATTATACACACAAAGCATGACGGCAACTTTGTGTAGTGCGCGGTTGAACATCTGAACGCGATGATCATACACACTTTAAGGTATGAATTAAGCCCTGCCCAAACTGTATATTATCGGTCTCATTATAAATAGTGCGTATCGGCCGAAAATCAGCCCAAAACCAACCGAATTTCCTGTTGACATCCAAAACCACACCCACTATAATTATAAGAATGTATTGTTTGTGAATTTATTTGATGTATTCATCAGTCTTTTTTGTTTGTTTGAGTGAGGATACCCTTTTGATGACGCTTATATATATATTGGGTACAGACTCTATATTGACAACCGAGATACAGATGCTTTTGTATCGCTTTTTAACGAGAAAGAATAATTTATGTTCATATCAAATCATAATATACAAATATAAAAGTTGAAGAACAAATAGCCCATTTCAAATCATAAGCTTATTTAGATTTTTAACCCACACATGCCCATCATATTTTGCATCATGGAGATTATAAAGCCTTCATCATCCATGGTTAGATTCCGATGAAAGTTTGATCAAATTACATTTCGACGTGCTGTCTCTTTATCTACAGCGTCAACATTTACATTTTGAAAATCAAATTTCAAGACTGTTGGTAGTGTTTTTAATCAGGTCACAGGCGGTTCCCTATACCATATAGACAAAACTCATTACCAATACGACGTTGGCGTCAATTTCCAGTAGACATTGAGGAGACATGGGTTGCTTCAAATTTCCTGAAGCATTAATCACAGGATAACTTTTGAAAGTACACAAATGTGCACATCTGATTGAAGCTCAAATAGTCCTATACGGTTGATGATTTTGTGCCGTTTTTCAATGAGAATTGAAAAAAATATAAAAATAAAAGTTGAAGAAAAAACAGCCCATTTCAAATTATAAGCTCATTTAGATTTTTAATAAAGCCTTGGTCATCCATAGTTAGATTCCGATGAAAGTTTGATCAAATTACATTTCGACGTGCTGTCTCTTTATCTACAGCGTCAATATCTACATTTTGAAAATTAAATTTCAAGACTGTTTGTAGTTTTTTTAATCAGGTCACAGGTGGTTCCCTATACCATATAGACAAAACTCATTACCAATAAGACGTTGGCGTCAATTTTCAGTAGACATTGAGGAGACATGGGTTGCTTTAAATTTGCTGAAGTATCGATGATCCAGTACCTAGTGGTCACAGGATAACTCTTGAAAGTACAACCATGTGCACATCTGATTGAAGCTAAAAAAGTAATATACGGTTGATGATTTTGTGCCGTTTTTCAATGAGAATTGAAAAAAACATATAAATATAAGTTGAAGAAAAAATAGCACATTTCAAATCATAAGCTTATTCAGATTTTTAATAAAGCCTTGGTCATCCATAGTTAGATTCCGATGAAAGTTTGATCAAATTACATTTCGACGTGCTGTCTCTTTATCTACAGCGTCAATATCTACATTTTGAAAATTAAATTTCAAGACTGTTTGTAGTTTTTTTAATCAGGTCACAGGTGGTTCCCTATACCATATAGACAAAACTCATTACCAATAAGACGTTGGCGTCAATTTTCAGTAGACATTGAGGAGACATGGGTTGCTTTAAATTTGCTGAAGTATCGATGATCCAGTACCTAGTGGTCACAGGATAACTCTTGAAAGTACAACCATGTGCACATCTGATTGAAGCTAAAAAAGTAATATACGATTGATGATTTTTCGCCGCTTTTTAATGAGAAATGAAAAAACATATAAATATAAGTTGAAGAAAAAATAGCACATTTCAAATCATAAGCTTATTCAGATTTTTAATAAAGCCTTGGTCATCCATGGTTAGATTCTGATGAAAGTTTGATCAAATTACATTTCGACGTGCAGTCTCTTGATCTACAGCGTCAATATCTACATTTTGAAAATTAAATTTCAAGACTGTTTGTAGTGTTTTTAATCAGGTCACAGGTGGTTCCCTATACCATATAGACAAAACCCATTACCAATACGACGTTGGTGTCAATTTTCAGTAGCGTTGAGGAGACATGGTGTTGCTTAACATTTCCAGGAGTATTAATCACAGGATCACTTTTGAAAGTACAAAAATGTGCACATCTGTGCCGCTTTTTAATGAAAAATGAAGAAAAAAAACATACAAATATAAGTTTAAAAAGAAATAGCGCATTTCAAATCATAAGCTTATTTAGATTTTTAACCCTAACCCTGGTTTAGGGTTTTTGACCGGGATCACAATTTTCGAGGAAAAAACCCCAACTAAACCAACGGGAACCTGCCGGGATTCGATCCGGGGACCCTTCGTTCTCAAGCCCCACGTCCCACCCACTAAGCCACGGCCCTCAGCTACACATTCGCGCAGTATACTACGCTCACTATATAGGCTCGGTTGACTACGTCATCGAAAACCGACGGCACATGCGTTTGGAGAGGGACTTAGGATTAGCATTTTTTAGCACTCAGGGGGGTTAGGGGATAACAAATCCTTGGTCATCCATGGTTAGATTCCGATAAAAGTTTGATCGAATTACATTTCAACATGCCGCCGTCTCTTGATCTACAGCGTTAACATCCACATTTGGAAAATTAAATTTCAAGACTGTTTGTAGTGTTTTAATCAGGTCACAGGTGGTTCCCTACCATATAGACAAAACTCATTACCAATAAGACGTTGGCGTCAATTTTCAGTAGACATTGAGGAGACATGGGTTGCTTTAAATTTGCTGAAGTATCGATGATCCAGTACCTAGTGGTCACAGGATAACTCTTGAAAGTACAACCATGTGCACATCTGATTGAAGCTAAAATGGTCATACACGGTTTAAATTGCAACATGTGAAGCAAAATCACCATGTTTTAAGCTAAAATGATCATACATGACTCTTATTTAGGTCAGAATCACAAACCCTGGTGTTAACATCAACCTATTGGGAGACGTTTCTTCTCATAGACCACCTCCCCTACCCTATATAATAATAATAATAATAATAATAATACACCATTCTTATATAGCGCTTTCCACAATACAAGCAAAGTCCCAAAGCGCTTTTGGCCAATTAGTATCGCTGCCATTTTGAATCAGAACCCTTTTCATCGCTACACTTCGGCGGCTAACGGTCAACAGTGCACAGCCTATCAGCACTACTTAGATTGTGAATACCTACCAGTTACCAAAATATCGCTAGGGTTGACGAGGTGATTGAGACTAAGTATCTTGCCCAGGGACACAAACAAGTTGGCCACAGCGGGGCTAGAACTCACAACCTGATCATGAGTCCCACACTGTTCTGCTGGACCACACATGCTCTCATATATATATATATATATTTACAACTATGTCTTGCGGATTTTACAAACTAGCAAACAGACGAATTCACTAAAGGTACAACACTTTTTACCATACTCATGAACATAGATCACATTCGGTGTATTATTTGTATCTGTGAACAAATGAATGGGCTATTATATACACTTCCTTTAGAATACACTTAACACTTTCCACACGGCAGGCGTCTGCAGACGACAGTTCCTAAATTTTTCTAAATGTTTCAAAAATTAAAAAAATTCATCACCATATTTAAAATCACCATGAGAAATGCATTAAGATAAGTGCAAACATGCCTAGTATTGATTCAATAATTCTTGATATAAGACTTTGAAAGTAGGGAAGTTTATGGTAAAACTAATAGCCGCATGGAAAGTGTTAATGTACAGAGTGTGAATTTCAAATAGGGCTTCCTGCATGGGTGACTCCTTTTGAAATTTGCATTCCCTGCAACTGGAATAGCCCAATATGACTCTCAAAACTTCCACCTGTACTGATTTGAGAAGACTCATCCTTATTTTAAAGGAAATATTCAACATTCCTCAGCAGGGTAAAACAAGCAAGAATAGATGCACAATTCTCATAAGTGACCAATCAGATTGAAATGGACATGTTGGAGGCGAAACTTTGATCTAATTGACTTATGGCACATATTCTCCTGGCCACAGTCCAACATATACAGGCACACTCCGATCAGCTTACTGCGCATACTTGAAAATTCAAATTCTGCTAACCATTCAGAGCCGTGAGGTCGAGCTTATGTATTGCGCACAACAGATGTTCGTTATATACTTTTACACAAGGTCAACCTCATGCGACGTACGTCCATTTATTGATATTATTATCATTTCGAATTTCTACTGTAATCTATAAGATTATTTTAAAATCACATGAAAGGATTTCAAGAAGTGTTACGGGCACACTCCGATCAGCTTACTGCGCATACTTGAAAATTCAAATTCTGCTAACCATTCAGAGCCGTGAGGTCGAGCTTATGTATTGCGCACAACAGATGTTCGTTATATACTTTTACACAAGGTCAACCTCATGCGACGTACGTCCATTTATTGATATTATTATCATTTCGAATTTCTACTGTAATCTATAAGATTATTTTAAAATCACATGAAAGGATTTCAAGAAGTGTATTCGTCCTATTTATTTTCTCTAGATTACACCATATTTCACCAAACTCTTGTTTACCAGCAAAATGTCCGTTTTGATCAGATTGATCACAGATTGGTGCAAGGGTTTGTTGCCATGCATTGTCTACCTACCATGTACAAGCAATTCCAAATAAAGAGTATAAAGTTGCCTTAAGAATCTCTGACAAGTTACACACACTTTAAAAGCGCCTGTCTATGTGACAATTATATTCTGGGCGTGAATTGTAATTGTTATAACTGTCCACTTTCTTTGCATACATGCATATGCCACTGGTCAAGGATTCTGAAGGCTACGTTAATCTAAATGTTTATCTCAAAGCTTGTCAGATGTTGAAAAACAAATAAATATTGGCTTCATTTTCTTGTTTTTCCATCCATGATTTTAAGACTTTATATGTTCGAAATTACAGATACATACACCTAGCACATAAAGTCCCTGACCAGGTGCTTTGAGGTTGGCTAATTCAAAATATATGATCGGTACCAACAATCTGAGATATACATTAAATGAGCAAATTTCTTCTCCGCAGTTTGATACCTCATTCAACAAAATCGAATGGATACTTTTAAAGTTATGTCGATTTCAATGACCGCGCATGCAACAGAAAAGTTGCACTAGGTATAGGAAATCATTGATTTGTGTGTGATTTACCATAGACGGTAAAAATCAATGTTTTACCCGTCTATGGATTTACGCACTGAAAAACTCACAGCTTATCAGCTAAGACTTGTATTCTTCACAGCCAGATACACCCTTTGTCCCGCACATTGCGGTTATCACTAAAGACCCATTCATCTGTCTCGTTCAGATAGCACACAGTTATGACAGTAATCACACACAAATCAATGATTCCTATACCTAGTGCAACTTTTCTGTTGCATGCGCGGTCATTGAAATCGCCATAACTTTAAAAGTATCCATTCGATTTTGTTGAATGAGGTATCAAACTGCGGAGAAGAAATTTGCTCATTTAATGTATATCTCAGATTTTTGGTACCGATTATATATTTTGAATTAGTCAACCTCAAAGCACCTGGTCAGGGACTTTATGTGCTAGGTGTATATTCAAAGTGCTAAAGAGAAGTAAAACTAAAACTACTCATACCAAGTATAATTTTTCTCATGTTGTCTATATTTCAGTCCTGAAATTAAGAGCAAAGAATGTATTTTGAAAGATATAAAAGGAGCCTGAAATTGCCAATATTTTGTTGAAATAACCAGCTTGATTTGATCATTACACACCAAAGATTTGAGAAAAAACAATTGAATTAACATAACCTTATAAAACTACAAATCAAACAACATGAACGATTCTTACCTTTTCCAAATAGAATGACTGCAAGCGTAAGTTGGTGGTCAGGTGCAACATTGGTGCAGGAAGATACCATTATCCCAGACGGGGGTGAATCATGCGGGAGAACAGCATGCCAGGCGGGCGGGGTGATGAAGCAAAGGATGTCTCTATACATGAAGACTTGAAACAATGAATATTACCACCAAACTCGCACAATACAAAAAAAGAGGATCAGAATTACTTAGCATCACAATCGGTGCGACAAACCAGGTCATTAAGAGAAGAGGAATATGCAAAATAGCACAAAAGATTAAGCCACATAAAAAAAATTGGTTCCCGTCATCTTTATCAAAAAAGTGATTCTTTGGTTTAGTAAGAATTTGATTTTTTTTTTTAATTCATCCACATGTTTTTATATTTTGAGAATGGTTTTGAATTTCATATTTGTAAAGGAATATGATGTCTACTCTTATCTGTTTTGATTCTAATACAAAACCCATCCTATTCTTTCATATAGCATGAAGAAATAAACCTCCTTTTCAAATAAATTAGTGACATTTTCTCAACATACACAAATTCTTTTTTATGTGGCTTTGGCAAAAATATACATGACATGATAAACAGCTGGACACCGGCTTATAAAGTGCAAATGATAACTATCTAATACAGGCTATATTCAGACATGGAGAGAAAAAGTACAAATGTACTCCAGGTCAAAAAATCCCCACAACATCTATCACCTTATAGCTTTCTTGATTTCATTTTGTAAATGGTTTATCGCCAACTTTTTGTGTTAACTTATTCATTGACGTTCTAAATTATCAAACACAGTGACAAAACGGCAAATATCGTCACATATATGCATGCAAGCACAGAAGTCTAAACTTGGAGAAAAGATTCTATCTCTGAACGCTATTTTGACTCATATTATACCTGTAAAAGAACTGCCACTTTATCTTGATTCATTCATTGCAATTGGTGATTAACACTTTCTACACAGCTATTAGTTTTACCATATACAAAACAGATTTTGTCCGAAACCTTTCCCAACTTTCAAGGTCTATCTCAATGATTATTAAACCAATACTAGGCATGTTTGTATTTATCTTAATGCATTTCTAATGATAATTTCAAATATGGTAATGAAATTTAATAATTTTGACATTTTTTAAATATTTTGTAGAATTTTGGAGTGTTGTCTGCAGTCGTCTGGCGCATGGAAAATGTTAAGAATATCAATGACTATCTAGACAAAAAAATGACAATCCTCACAACAATATATAAGCAGACACAGCTGTGGATTCCATCCCTTAATGAGACCAAAATTAGGAAAAAAATGAAAAAAGAAAAATAGTGAAAAAAAATCACTCCATAACCCTAACCCCCGAGGCACCTTTTCCAAAGATTTTTTTGCGGCCAAATAGCGAGGGGAAAAAGTGCCCCCACTCCCCCGGGGCTCGAACCCCGGACCTCTGGGTTCAGAGGCAGGCAGACGATCTACCGCTAGGCCACGGGGGGAAACCATACATGGGGAGTATATTCCCGCCCTGTTTATACCCTGGGGCCATTATTTCATCGAAAAACTGCCGACCCGGGTGACACAAGCACACCGCATCGTAGTAATTCGTAGTACTCACGAGTGTTAGGGTTAACACAGTGAATTTATGCTATATGATATCATGGGGGATTTTTTTGACAGTGAGTATAATAATTGATGTGGGAAGACTACAAAGATTATTCCAATAATGGCTGCTATATTCATTTAAACCAGATGTACTGGAGTGAGAGTTCACTAGCAATATGCATTGTTGTTTCTGCAATTTATTATGATACCGGCATATTAAATGAGACACTATTCATACAAGATCCTACATTTTTGGTCTGTAACAGGTGATGTTTGTTTTCAGAATTGCCATTTCATTATTTTGGTATTGCTATGTTCCGTCATGACGTTCCTCACTTTTTGCCCTTTTCTACAGTTCTAAAGCCTCTTTTCACCCATTTTTGTTGTTGAAGCCATTCACTTTTTGAGAACAAATATGGAACAGCCCTACAAAATAGAATAGGGATTTAATTTTGCGAATTTTGCGAGGAATGTGGATTTGCAAAATTAATTACCAGCGAAACTGACAATTTTGCATTGAAAGTAACAGTAGAATATCCAGATTTGCAAAATTAAATGGATGCTAAAATTTGCAGCAATTTTAAATTTGCAAAATGAAGTATTCGCTAAATTATACACATTAGCAAAAATAAATTAATAAAAAAATCGTATATAGTACCTAATGTTCTCCACCACTCATTAGATTGAGTCAATTAACCCCTTCTAATGAGTGGCGGAGAACATAATATAGTACATAATGTTCTCCACCACTCATTACAAGGGGTTAATTGACTCAATGCACTTTACGCATTATTTCCTTTACACAAATACTACACGTACCTTCTTTGTTGGAAGGTCTCATCAAAGCTTCGTGAATGCTTGAGTCTTCTAGCGTCATCAAAGCTTCGGGTTTGCCGCAGTTTGCTGTGATCTTTGAACCTTGCTGGTGGTGCTAGTAATGTCGGTGTTCTCGGAGGACTACATGACGGTGATTTCTCCGGTGTTCCGGTTTTAGGACTCTCTGTGAATGTATATAAGAAGGGGGGTGAGAGGTCACACTAAAAAAATGACGACAGATACCAAAAATTGCTGAAACATGGTGTTAGATTGGGGTAAAAATACAAAATATGGACTGAAAATAAAATGAAATGCTAATATTTTGGCATCTACAAAATACCAAAACAACGTTGAAATCAGTTGAAAAGAGGAACTCTAACACCCCTGATATAATGAATTATTGTATCAAGTGAGTCTTCCAAACTCTCCCTGTTGAACCCAAATGATGTTATAGTCATAGGTTATTTCCGTTTCAAATTCTATAGGTGCAGACATGAGAATGAACATATATGAACAAAATCCATTAAAACATGTGGAAAAAACCCTTAAAAAGGGCCAAAAGAGGATCAAATTTAGGACACAAAAAATCTGTATTCAGGCTAAACCCTAAATAATATCATGCCGGCAGGGGAAGGGAGTTTAGCAATGTACTTTGTATTTAGAAATAATAGGCATATACGATGGGTATTAAACAAATTATAAATATTTTAAACAGGTTCGCCGTCGTGGATAGAAAAGAGACAATTATGGGAAAACGATCTCGCCCGGAAATCGAACCCAGGATCTCTTGCTTACTTGGCAAGTGCCTTATCCATTGGGCCACAAGACCTCGCATGGTAAAGCATCTGAAATTCAAACCTAAGCGATCACGTTTCCAAGTCTCCTGCCACAACTCCTTTGTATTGTCTTATGCCTTTAATGACTTTTCTTTTGGAAGCTATATACCTTATGTTGAATAGTAAAATCAGAAAGAGATGATTGTGCTTTGTTGGACAATATTTAGAAAGAATTATGCATTAGTGTGAACAGAAGTTTAATGTCCAGACACAAAATATGGGAGAATGACAGGACAGACTTTCTTAACACTTTCCACACAGCAGTCGTCTGCAGATGACAAATCCAAAATTTCACAAAATGTTTCAAATATGTCAACATTATTGAATTTCATAACCATATTTGGAATCGCCATGATAAAAGCATTAAAATAAGTACAAACATGCCTAGTATTGGTTCAAGAGTTTCTTGAGATAGACTTTGAAAGTTGGGAAAGGTTCCTGAAAAATCTGTTTTGTGTGGTAAAATGAATAGCCGCGTGGAGAGTGTTCAGGACAAAAAGGATTGTTGTGTTGCCCTCAAGTGCCAACAATTTTGAAGTTGGGTCGGTCCGTCGATTTTCTTGGGGCTTTGATCATTCTGGAAAGGCGCCTCATAAATGTTGTTCATGTTTATGGAAAACACTCAACTTCATTCAGTGAGTAAGAAATATACATAACCATTACCTGGAAATGAGCGTGATTTCTTTGGGCTCATATGGTTGATGCCTGGTGAAAGCAAGGCTCTCAATCCCTTTGGTGCTGCTTGTGCAGCGACTTGTGCCGCATGTTGCTGCTCTCTTTCCTTTTCCCTGGCCTTCTTGGCTCCTAGAATTGGAATAATGAAATAATAATATCAAATAATAAATGTAAATCTTGTTCACTTTTTTTTTTTTAATTGAGATTTTAAGAATACCTGACAGAATAGTATTCATTTAACAAGCAATTCAAAGATACCTAATTTTATAACTCAAAATAATACTTTTTGAAAATATGAGGACATGAGGGAATGTATTTCTATATATTTGTCTTTACATTTTATAACTATTTTGCTAAATATTTCAAAATACATAAAGCCTGGTGGTCAAGATGTACCTTAGGATGTGATGTATCACATAATGTTATAGGCAAACCCCATGTAATACATTTCTATCACAGCAGCCTAAAAGCATTTATCCCATAATATACTACAAATACAAAGTGTATAATAAATGGGGGCTTTTCTTTTGTTCATATCCTGCGAGGTAAACTATGAGCGCTGCAAGAATGTGTACGTTACAAATAAGGCTGTGACTTATACCCGGGTACCTGCCTGCTATTCCGGGTACCCGGGTACCAAATTAGGTACCTGAATACCCGAAAATGTAAAATTAAAAAACAACAACTTTGTACTTTAAAAAAAACACTTTAAAAAATTTTTTATTTTTATTTTTTAGTGTGTATCTTTGGGTACCCGGGTACGAAACTACCCGTGCATTCACAGCCTTAGTTACAAAACAACAGCCATATAATGATATAGGTTGGTTGAAGAATTGAACCAGGGATTCCTGTGTGGGAGTCCTAGAGTATGGCCACTATATGCTACACTAGATTAACTGTTTGGCAAAGTCGTTGGTGAAGATATATTTTTGTACATATATGGAGTTATTCAAGCATCATATTTATTACGCATTGCTAATCCCCATACATCTTTCAAAATTAAAACAATGGAGCGATTATCATTTTAAACAATGGGAATTGTTCATTAGGACTCCAGCTTCTTGGGTGTGCTGTTCAATCTCTAATCGCTCCAGTATTATGTGCGCTAGGTTTGTGATAATTGAGCATAAAATGTCGCAAGTTGTAAGTGGTTCCAATGTTAAAATGGTAACAGGCCAGAATGCGATGATCATCTAGGCTGTTGGGCATTTCTACTATTGATGACCTCCTTACATTGCAAACCTTTAGGCCTAGAATCACTCAAGTAATGTAACAGGCAAGTGCCAAGTTACACATGTGGCAGGTGGTGTATATACTTTTGTCAGTTAGTAGGCATGAATATTGCAATTTAATTCGATATACAGGCTGTAACAAAACAAAAAAATTACAGTTTTGAAAAAAATATTAAAAATATCTCTCGTAGAATTTCTGTTTCGAGCTTTAATGGCGGGCGAGAGGAATTTTCTTAGCTTTCAAATAAGCTTTGTTTCATGACAATCGATGGTCGGTAAGCAGAGATATGATCAATTGTCTAAGGTAGTAATGAAATCACCTGGGCCATTTTGGTTAATCAATGGTAAAACCACTGGGATGAATATGAATGGAATCGAACCAGGAACATAGCAGTAAAGCGCTCGTTAGACAACAATGGTACATTTCAAGTGGTTAAAAGTATAACAAAGAAGGTTATGTCTTTACAAATATAATTTATTTATTTTATGAATTTATTTATTCAAATTAAATAAAACTATTTGAAAAAGAATTATATTGTTCTCTTTAATGTTCCTTGCATGATACCCTAACCATTTAATTTATACAAGATATAATATTGTATGATATTGTGAAAGTGGCCCAACCCTATTTCTAGACGACTTCGTAGATTAGTCATAACTATTAAACGCAAGTAGTTAATAAGACCAAATAATTCTGGTAGCCAAAACAGAACTTCACACAGAGTGTAAACAGTTTTGACATTGCATGATTTTAACATTGGATTACAAATAAAATTGCGATTGTATATCTTTTTTTTGTTACAGTCTGTAGCTTTTTGATATATATTTGTATCACTCGGTTGAAGGTCCGATTAAGTGTTACAAAATTAGCATGTATCTCGTAACACTCAGGGCGTAGTGAATTGTTGTTTAATGCTGTGCCAACTGCTGTCACCAATTGAAGACCCTAGTTACACACGCCACTGACTGACAAATTTTGTTTTTACTGTTTAATAATCAGCTTTTACATTCAATGTAACCTCTATTAAAATCAGTCTCCTGTCCTTAAAGGGGCATTGAGAGATGTATCGATATACTAAATGAGCAAATAACGTAAAGATAATCATCAACATAGCCCAAATCCAAAATGTCATACAATTCATACATCGCCTTCATGCAAAATAAGCAAATAACGGCACTTCCAGGTTGAGATTTGCCGCAAAAGTATGCATGTAAAACGATCGCATAACTTCCAAATTAAGCACCTAGTTTCGATATGATTATATCGAAACTAAGAAAATCATAACATTTTATATGATAACGGCGAATGTTGGTAAACTGTTTCAGATGGTAGTTAGTATATGCTTAAGTATTACTTTGATGCAAATAAACTGATTTCCAGGGTAATTGAGGGCGCACTCCCATACGTATCTCTCAATGCCCCTTTAACATTCAATGTAACCTCTTTAAAACCAGTCTCCTGTCCTTAAAAACCCTTAATCAATCGGACACTTTGCTACTCAACAGAACCAACAGTTTATCAATTCAATTAGAACCATGAGTCTTTATCAAACCACCAAGATAAAAATAACCACACCTTATATAAAAATAAAAGCATGTTTAATAACAAATGCTGCACTTTTGTGAGCATTGTGTAATACATGTACACCTGATACAAAAATGTCCTGACCAGGTGAGTTTTTGTTACTGTTCATTTATTTTCGGGTTTTAAGCGCTAAAATCAGCCAGTACAAAAATAAAAACATGCGAATATATTCATTTTGTGAAATAAAAACAAGCAAAATTGTTCAAAATGTGCACACAAATTCCAGTTTTAGAGTAGTTAATTAAAAATCAGTAATCAGCATCAGAAATCTGAGATATAAACTAAACGAGCAAATTTCCTTTTCACGATATTGAACACTGTGTGCTATCAAAACTGATCAGGCATGTTTGGATGAATGGAGAGCTGTGATTCATTACACACAAATTGTCACTGCTGGGCAAACACTAGTCAATGATATCACATCGAAAATCATTTTACTGTAACTTTGTTGTTGGTTGGTCTGGTTACTCAAGTCATCATAACTTTAAAATTAAGTATGTGCAACCTTTTCTACCACCCGGGCCTCATTGTGATTTTGAGATCCATTCACGGTCCGCAGTGATTGTCAAACGTTCCAAAACACGTCCGGATGAGGGGGAGGGGAAGCTTTTTCCCCCTATTTTTACTCGCTGTTACTGCTGCAAGCGCCATTTTAACCTGGGATTTTAACACACAATCATGCCTCGAGTTATATTTACTATATTACATTATTACATACATTATTGAAATTTCTGAGAAAAAAATACAGTTTTTGCAATAAAAACGTCAAAATTCATGCATTTTGTGTGAAGAAGTGAAATGTTTAATCATTTTGACCAGAATAGCCTTTCTGTAACTTCCGTATATCGAAATTGACCCAATTTCATATTTTGATAGGGTGCAGCGGTGTATAACAATACGTCTGACTTCCATATTTTGTATGATAATGAAAGTCGTAAAAATAATGAATAATGAATAATGAAAAAGTTGCCTCGCTAATTTTGAAAACCAATGTTACAGGAAACTAAAAATCAACTTGGCGGGGCCTTACTGATTTTAAATAAGCTAACATTAAAGCAGCTGGGCAGGAACTTTTTGTGTTAGGTGTATAACAGAGGGTTAGGTTCACCGATTGACTATTGCAGGTTTGCTGATGGAATAGGTCACTAAACTTATCTAGCATTTTCAAAAATAACAAATCTACAATATGATGCAGGACTTGGTACATGTTTAGGCGACAAAACACACCCTGTTCTATGGGCAAATGAACCTCTCGTCTGGCTTCTTTTTATCTTTTCCCTTCAAAAAATCCCAAAAATCTGTAAATATTTCAAAATGAAATTTGAAATTCATGTTAAAGAACTATTTGTTACCTTTAAAATGACACATAATTTGTTAAAATCAAACATGGGAACACCGGTTTTATGCAACCCAGACGGTTGAATTTTTTTTCTTCTTTATTTTTTTTCTTCTCAATTTCTGATGGGTCACATTATATCATTTGTGGCTCATCGTTCAGAAACTTAATTGGATTCTGTGGCAAATAAAGGGAATACAAATGGGAAAGATAAGTAAAAGGGCATGTGACATTTACTGAAAATTCATGTATGATAAAATCAAGAAGTTTGTGGTTGATGAAAACAAGTATTGTTGATCATTTTTGTTGAATGTGTGGGCATGAAATGTCAGCTCCCTTATAACAAACCTTTGATATTCTGTTCTTAAAATAAGAAACAATTTTTGATTAGTCTGCCCAGTAAAAGCTTTTGGGAAGGGAGAGGAGTTTATCAAATTGATGCCCTAAACTCTATATACAAAACTTGACTTTGAAGTAAGAAACAAACATATCAGTCACTTATATTATAGGTATTTAGGAAAAACAACTGTTAGCAATTTAAGTATAAACATCTAGGCAAAAAAAAAAAATGTTGTGTTGCCCTCAAGTGCCAAAAATTTTAATTCGGGTCGGTCGGTCGGAATTTTTTTTTTTCTTTTTTTTTTTCCAATTCTTTTTTTCAATTCTTTTTTTCTTCTTCAATTTTTCTTCTTTTTTTTTGGCTGAAATATATAGGGTTTATGTCAAGACAAGATTGGTATATGCCCATATGTCAATTTAACTAATGTTTCTAGTGTGACAATAGTCTAAAAAACATTTATTTAGGCTATTTATTCATTTCAAGCAAGAAATAGTAAAATTTAGACACTTTTAATCAAATTTAAATCTTAAAAAAAAAAAAAAAATGCGACCCTAGTTTTTACGATTTTAGGGTCGGTCGCTGAGGGCAACACAACTATTTTTTTTTTTTTGGCCCTATCGGTTTCACAATCTGCCTACATATCAGTGTTAGTGTGGCATGTTTGCATAATTATTCTTAAGGACACAGATGCATTTATAGATAAAATTATATTTTTCATGTGATTTTTTTTCGTATTCAGAGTAAATGTCACAACCATGTTGACGTTTATCAAATAGACTTCTCTGAAAGTCTTTTATTATACCGTAAAGGTTCGTATCGAAACCTATGCTTATTAACGAAGCCGATTTGTGAAGGTTCAGAACAATTCATCGACTCACAAGAGGGCGCTTGTAGATTTTTAGAGATGTGTCAAAATAATAGTTTCGGAAAAAAATAGTGATTGCACCATGATAAAACCATCATATTTAAACCGATCATATCACTTACGGGGGCTGTCAAGTGTCATTCCGTATTTTCAGGAATTTCACTTTTGCTTAAATGCTTAATAGAGCTAATTGTTCTGAACAATCACTATTTAATAACTATCTTCGGTAGATAGCAAACCAATTTAAAAAGGATCAAGTCAATTTTAATGGAAAATTACTCATCACTCAACTACTGTGAAAGGTAATCCAAAGTTTTCCATTACCCGCCAGTGTCGTATCTCACAAGAGGTAGACTTTGGGTCCTTAACTACAGCGCCTCCAAGTGACAGCATTTTTAAACAGTTAAAACTATTGAACTAATCATCCATGACTAAATTTTCCAAATACCAGTAGGCCAATAATAAAATATTGTTTAGTTGTCCTCGACCTCCCATCTTATTTTCAGTCAGTTCTAAAACCTCGAAACCTTATTCATAGTCAAATTACCCGCTCATGCTTAAGGGCTATGCACCTTCGGTATAGCTTCCGTAAAACTGCCGTAACTTCTTCATTATTCATTTAATCTATATAAAAGTATACATTTGTTTGCAGGAAAGGGTTCAATGAATCCAACCATGATCATGAAATTGACCATTTTGGAAAAAATTATAAATAAACATGTTTTTTGACCCATTTTAGTTTCTGCAAAGATAACTCAAATATATTGTGTCAAATTTTGTCATACTAGTTTAATTATATTCCTCATACAATTCCCTAGGAATCGTTTGGTGTTTTTTTTTAAATCATTATTGTTTTTTGAATTATAGACCAAAAGGTGCTAAAAAACTCAAGTAAAACTGCATCTGATGGAAAGCAAGTAAGTTTAACGCAACAAGCATGATCGTCGCCAGGTTCCGTTTTTTGTTTGTTTTTTTGTTGGCCTATTTCCGGTTTTGTTGTTGGCCTATTTCCGGTTTTTCGGATCATTTTGTGGAAATTCACATTTGTTAAATTTAAAAATTCAATTTTGTTGCCTTATTTGGTCAATAAATTTTTTTTAAATCAGATATCCAAAAACAAACAAAATGGAGAAGGACACAAAATATTTTGTTGTTACTTTGTCAGAACTGAAGACTGGTCAAAATTCTTGTTTTTTATGATTTTCTCCAAAATTGTCCTTTTTAGAGCAATTTCATGTTCATGGTTAAATTGATTGAACCCTTCCCTTCAAGAAAATGTATACTTTTATATGGATTATATGAATATTGACGAAGTTACGGCAGTTTTACAGAGGCTATTTCTGACACTTGACAGCCTTTAAATGAGATTTTTAGCTTCTTAAATTTTTGGTGAACAATGTACCGTATTATCCCTATTAAGCGCCCATGCCCGTTTTTCTCAATGACTACCAACAAACAATCCCTTATAAGCGCCCACTTTTTCAATTACCGTAGCACTGTACAACAACATTTTTCGCCACAGCGTCCGTCAGTAAAGCAGGACCAGTAAGCCTGGTTCGATCGCTGCGCCCCCCCCCCCTGTGACTCAGTTTTTTAGTCAAATTTGTCTTGGGCCTAACCATTTGGGCTATTTTTACAATGAAGACATGTGGCTATTGATCAAAGCGACCCTTAGCGCGGATATCTTTGGAAAATTGCGCGCTTTTGGTACCCTTAACACAGGCCCGATTTGTGGTCGAAAAAAGCACCCTTATTCCGGGTTTTCGTTCACACGATGATTACAACATCATACTTGACTGCCCCCCTCCCCCGGGGGTTATAATTGGTATAAATTAATTTTTTTGCTGTTTTCAATGATCAATATCATCTGCTTCACTTATGAAATGGAAACGCCATCAAATATTCATGTGGGAATGCCAAAATCCAAAATGATTATCTTTTTTTTGTATTCATCAAAGTTTCAGGAAAAGGGTGCTGAATCGTTTTTGCCCCTCCCACCACGGGCCAAGTCGACCCAAGATACGCCACTAACTATTTATATCATTCAGAGATATCATTCGGTGTAGCAGTTGATAGTTTAGCAATAAACCATAGAGTCTTAGCTATTCTAGTCTTTTCAAATTCCATTCTTGTGTTAGTGCCCGAGGATCTGTGGTTAGATCATTCACATACACTTCCGCCCAGAAGTGATGGCGCACACCATCGGGAGAACTTATTCTACAAACAGTCTTGTAAATGTACCCATATCAAGGTCAAATCCTATTTATATAGGTGCCTGGATATCTTGTCATTCATAAATTCATCTTTCCTTGACCTTGTAGCCTACACATTTGTCACAATAAATATCGTTCCAAGGTCGCTATTTTCTCTATGGGGAAATCCCATGTAATTCTCGCCTCATTAATATTCATGAGCTCATTATCGCTGTAATAGCGCTATGGGATATTCTTGCATGCGAAAATCATCTCCGACAAATCATTATTTTTACATTATTTTACAAAATACAACCACGTAATATTATTTTTAACGGGGATCTGTAATGCTCATTAATACCTAAAACATGGTTCGTGTTTTGACAAGGTTACTGGACTTTTCCCAAAAAGCTGATAGTTCGAGACAAAACTTTATTAAAGTTTTGGTTGTAGAATGATACCTGTGGCGTACTGGGAACCAGCAAAATTCTCGAACTAAAACTGGCAGCAGCAATTACAATTTCACATACAGGGGTATTCTGTAATATTGCAATGTGTGCATAGAACATGGGTTATAAAACACATTAAACTGGTGGACATGAAGTGAACACAAAACACACCATACATTTTGTATACAGTATTGAGCTCATCTTGGTGAAAATGGCTGGTTAAATTGTAATCTTTCCATTTTTTAGTTCGAAAAATGCTCAAAGTTGTGACACCCTTAACGAGACGGCTTGTCAGGTCCGTTTAGGGATCATGTCAAAACTCGACCGCCAGGCAACCGCCGGTTACGGCCGGTTCCGCCCGGTTCTCACAAAACGTGTCGTCTGTTATAATATACACACATAATGAGGTAAAATAGTTACACTCTGGTGAACACGACCGGTTGATAGTGCCTCGTCACACGCGTGAGCAATAACATCTTGAAGTAATGGGCTCAGTTGACAACCAGTACAATACAGCTATTGATTTTCGCTGGGGTTGGCTTTTTCAATCTGTTTATAGCTCAATTAACTTTTTAAAATCAATACCGAAAGTCTATGAATGTGTTTCTTATAGAACGATTATAGAGAGAGCTTTTATGACCGCAAAGTAACAGATGGATAGTGTAAATTGGTCCGGTTACAGCAATAAGTCAACCGGCGGATGTTCAGTGTTGCATGCGCGAATATTCATATACCAGTAAAACATTTGACCTGAAAGAACCGGGCGGAACCGCCCGTAACCGGAGGTCAACGGGCGGTCGAGTTTTGACGTCTTCCCTTAGGGAATGTTGAGACTAGCCAAGTCTGACCTACGCTATTAGAAAATATTAATCACACAATATAAGTTTAGTTACCGCGTGATCCAACATACATTATTTTGAATGGACTTGTTCGAATCCTTTGTTAGACTAGAATCGGTCACCCTTTTAGCGCATTATTTTATGAATGGGAGTTGACCGTTACAATCATGTGAAATATAGAGATATCGCCCAATTAAAACACATCTGGCAGTAAGTTCGATTGCATAGTATGGTGGTATAGGCTGTTGGGCTATGTTGCTCCAATAACAGGAGCGCAACTGATGGAAAATATATCGACTGACCTTCGCAAAATTGTACATTACATATTCATTGTATTATGGACTGCATATCATTGGCGCGGTAATGTTAAAACCTGCCATGGGTCCTGTGCTGCCTCGTGCGAGATATAGACTAACTGCGAGGTTCTCTGTCGTGTATTGGATCACTGCAGTCAATATTTAGGTCACCCAAGCCCAATATGAAAGCTATGAAGATTGTTAAACGGGGTCAGTAGTCACAAACATGCACAAACACAATAGTCGAACGACCTTGCTATTGTCAAAGCTCCCTACACAGAGGACTGCAGTGCAAATCTGTACGATGTTCGCCATGTAATATCTATGGCGCCTAATGACGGATTTCATTCCGTGGTATGAAGCTATGAAGTTTCCGTGGTCTTCGCTATCTCCAAGCAGATAGAGCAATACGTACATGGAATTTTTTGTAGACGAGGGTTCATTTCATGATTTGGTGAGGTTTAGAATGAGTTAGGATTCCTGTAATTTCGAAGACCACAGGTTTTCAAAACGTGAATTTTCCAACATTTTACGACATAAATTTGGTCACAAAACGTGTTTAATACTATTCAATTTTGCCGTTCTGCAGATGTTATTGACCCTCCTCTAAAACTCTACATGATTTTTAGCACGTTTCTCAGTTTTTGAGATGCCCAAATAGACCATTTTCCGAAGCTATATCTAGCAAATATTGCAGTCACTTAGACTCCATTGTTTTCTTGCGTATAACAAAATATGACATGCAGCGTGACCTCCCTACTGACTGACTGATTTGTAAACCAAAATATTGAAATTGTCTTTTAAATGTCAGGTTTTTCTTGACAATTCAAATTACCATGTTTTAGGGATTTATAAGGACTGCGCATCATTATATAGGAAATTACAATTATGAATATAACAAATAATTATTAAAAAACTCAATTTTTCAGAGAAGGTGTAGATGAGAGAGAATGATCCCATAGCGCAATACTAGTGGTAATGAGCTCATGAATATTAATGAGGCAAATGTCTATGGGATTTTACTGTGTAGATTTTGACTTGTCTCGATTTATTGAGTTTTGCATGAAATGTGGTGATCGTAACATGCAACAAACATGAATTTATGAAGAAGAACTATATAATGAACACATACAACATCGTTACTTGCGAAATTATTCAATACTATGTTCATAGAAGATGGATTTTCTAGGATATGATCACTGCGCCATCACTTCTGGGCGGTAGTGTATATCATTCGGTGTAGCAGTTGATAGTTTAGCAATAAACCATAGATTCTTAGCTATTCTTGTCTTTTCAAATTCCATTCTTGTGTTAGTGCCCGAGGATCTGTGGTTAGATCATTCACAGATATCATTCGGTGTAGCAGTTGATAGTTTAGCAATAAACCATAGATTCTTAGCTTTTCTTGTCTTTTCAAATTCCATTCTTGTGTTAGTGCCCGCGGATCTGTGGTTAGATCATTCACAGATATCATTGGTGTAGCAGTTGATAGTTTAGCAATAAACCATAGATTCTTAGCTATTCTTGTCTTTTCAAATTCCATTCTTGTGTTAGTGCCTGAGGATCTGTGGTTAGATCATTCACAGATATCATTGGTGTAGCAGTTGATAGTTTAGCAATAAACCATAGATTCTTAGCTATTCTTGTCTTTTCAAATTCCATTCTTGTGTTAGTGCCTGAGGATCTGTGGTTAGATCATTCACAGATATCATTCGGTGTAGCAGTTGATAGTTTAGCAATAAACCATAGATTCTTAGCTATTCTTGTCTTTTCAAATTCCATTCTTGTGTTAGTGCCCGAGGATCTGTGGTTAGATCATTCACAGATATCATTGGTGTAGCAGTTGATAATTTAGCAATAAACCATAGATTCTAAGCTTTTCTTGTCTTTTCAAATTCCATTCTTGTGTTAGTGCCCGCGGATCTTTGGTTAGATCATTCACAGATATCATTGGTGTAGCAGTTGATAGCTTAGCAATAAACCATAGATTCTTAGCTATTCTTGTCTTTTCAAATTCCATTCTTGTGTTAGTGCCCGAGGATCTGTGGTTAGATCATTCACAGATATCATTCGGTGTAGCAGTTGATAGTTTAGCAATAAACCATAGATTCTTGTCTTTTCAAATTCCATTCTTGTGTTAGTGCCTGAGGATCTGTGGTTAGATCATTCACAGATATCATTGGTGTAGCAGTTGATAGTTTAGCAATAAACCATAGATTCTTAGCTATTCTTGTCTTTTCAAATTCCATTCTTGTGTTAGTGCCCGAGGATCTGTGGTTAGTGTAAACAGTAAGTGTTTCTTTCCACGTTCAGTGTAGGGCAATGCTCCGTGTTCAAGGTTAAATTTTTATTGAATTACATCATTATCTTTGAATAAACCTTAACATTTCATTTCACTCAAATAATGATGATTAAATAGAGTTGATGGTTTGAAATATGAAGAGCTGATATGCAAAAGGGCTTACATCCATTTTAGTGATTTTGAGAAAATAGATGCTTTAAAATATTACCATACTGACGCGTGTATAGTCCCTTACTCGATTAAAGTTCCACCCCTAACTGAGCTTATATCTCAGACTTGGATGGGCACCCATCTTAAGTCCCAGGGGTAATAAGTAGTGTACAAGTCTTAGAAAAAGTTCAGTAACTCAGCCGGACACAAACATCATTGAACTTTATTAAAAGTAGTTATCCCTGTGCAATTTCTCTTACGTGACACGGATTATTCTATACGTGCATATAACGGGTACCCGTATCATCCCGCACTCCGTGAGGGTCTGAGAGTAGAAATTATCCCGCAAGAACCTGCAGAGTGCATAAAACCAAGTGTAGCGTTCGATTTAACTGGCGTAGGGTCTCGAAATGCGACACACTTTTGAAGATTTGCAATGCTATTGCACAAATATGTAGCAAAAACTGACGCAAAAAGATTCTCTACTTGATATTTGATCACGCACCATCAAAGCCAAACCAACAGAGATAGAGTTTCATCTTCAAATAACTAGAAAATGTATGATAAATCCTGAAGTATCGGCAGTTAATATTTCGTTTTCGTTAGAGTCAAAATTGCCATTGCTTTACATGTGCGTGCGCAGAATTTTTTCTGTCGGTTTAAAATTAACAAAATGGCGGATTTCTGCTCAGGTCGGAGACTGTTATAATCATGACGTCACTTCTGATGCTAGGCTTATTCTCGTGCCGCCGAGTGTTACGAAAAGGAGCCAATAAAAATGACTTGGAATAAAATTAGTGGTGCACCACGGACACAAGAAATCATAACAAAATGGCGCGCGATCGTAAAAATGTAAACAATTATAAAATCCATCGTAACTCGTAGGTGAAATAATGCCTGTATTTCCTTGTTTTGTTACTAAAATTTGTTAGTTAAAATTGTAAAATCTAGATTTTAATTTTCATGCACACATGGGCACCTGATTTAGTCCCACCCCCTAATTTACGTATATTTTGAGATAAAAAAAGGGTGGGACTATACACGCGTCAGTACGGTTTGTGTATAATGAAAGAGGTACATACATGTAGTATACCAATCAAATACAGTATGTTTTTCAAATCAATCATTTTTATTTTTTTGTTATTATCTAAATACTATTTGTGGCGACTCTGTCCGTCTGTCCGTCCAATGCCTTCGGGTGCAGATCCCTACCCATGTACTCGCTATGCACAGGGATCTTTGCCTCACGTAGACAACAAACTGTTGCTACGCGCTCGCGTATAAACAGCAAGGTGCGTACGCGTTCGTGGCGCAAACTGGGTCTTTTCATGGGGCGTGTAAAAGGAAGACGTCCGGTGGCTATAACAAAGAGAGAAAAAGGACTCCAATTAACTTTAACTCCCGGGCTTGTTTTTTGTATGAGTTAAACTGTATCATCAGGAGGTAAAAAAGGATCAGATGGCGGGTTAGGGTTAATAAAGGAATTGGGAGCGTAAACTGTAGGCCATCATCCAGGAACACGTGATGTGTTAAACATGTTATTGTTAAAGTGATTGCGAATTGCGGTGGTATGATGTCAGTGCCTCAACATCCCATCGCGGACCCATCTATGCGCGCAGGCCACAACGGGCTCTCATCATGCCTATCATGGGATATCTTCTATATAAAGATTATTATTATAAATGGGAATGTTACAGGGACATGTATAAATATAAAGGGACGGTGTGAGCAAACATTTAGCTCCAATTATATCTTTAACTCTCGCGTGTGTTTTTGTCCCGGTTTTTATGAGTTAAACTATGCATGCATGATCAGGATGAAAAGAGTCAAATGAGGGGGTGGGGGCTTCAGTCTGCATGCGCCAGGAATGAAACCCAGACCTTGAGCGTGCAAGTGTGTACAGTGTATTTTAACACTATAGCAATTCGGATAGACCCTAGGTCAATCATGGGATGTCTGTTATATAAATGGGAATGTTACATGGATATCGGGGTGCGCAAACATGCATGATTTAAATAAATATATGATACGTTAAGTTAGGCATGCCTACGGAGGAATAATCAATGTCGACACACAGTTCCCAAGACTGGGCACAGATGATCATGACGATAGACCCCCCCTCTCTCGCTGACTCAAAAACTAAAAGACCTCTGAATTAAGACCCCAATATAAAACCCTAACCCTAGGCCTAATAACACATGTACTGAATTACATGGATATGCACATGGGGTAGCCTACCTAGATTTAAGGGCACATGAGGTTCCTGTGTATTATGGGGATTTAGAATATTAATGGCACCTGTGATAACTGAATTGTAAGAGTATACACATCCCATAAACCCCCAACCCGAGAACCGCCCAACCCACGAACCGCGAATTCTAGTGTTCTTTATTTTTCTAAAAATGGATGTAAGCCCTTTTACAACACATTTCAATCAAATGCACACAAACAGTTTACCACACTAAAAAATCATTCACCAAATCAAAAATTGGACTGAACAAATGACTATCGCCATTTCCCACATTGCTAGAAACTACTACCAAAATACTATATTTTGCCGGTTTTAACTCATTTTGGACGTAAAAATGTGAACGTAGCCCTTTTGCAAATCAGCTCTTCATATCATCAGCATATTCATCATATCTACATTTTAAAGGAAGGATTTTTCCACAAACTACTTTTCAATGGGATGCACCCCCTAGCTGCTTCACTTAATGGGTACATGTAGCATCAGATTTCCACAAAGTACAATTTAAGCAGATTTGGGACGGGAGGTTTTGTTGCTAGTAGATTAGGCCTTTATAACTCAATGTTGAGCTTCTCGTTGCCTATCCACATTATGATCCCCCCCCCCCCCCCCCCACTGTCCGGACAGGGGTCAGATCCCCACCCTTTTTATTTTTGCCCCACCCTTTTTACAGAGCCACCCTTTTTATTTGGGAATGTTCAACCCCCACCCTTTATACCGAAAAGGGGACATTTTGATCATTTTGTGCATTCAAATTTGAAAAAGCACTCATTGCATTGGAAGAAAGGACAAAGTGACAGAAACATCCCGGGGCCCGTTTGTTTTTCGGGCGGGTCCCGGGATTCCAGAAATTATTCATCAAAAAAAATAATTGAAAAAAAAAAATAATAATAAGCTTACTTAAAAACCACCTTGTCGGCTAAATCACGATTATTTAATGCAAATCTATAGAGGAGATTCATTTGAAATGGATTTATTTATTCAAATCAGTGCATTTTTGGTACTCTTAGGCTCCCTAAATTGTGATAATACGCTGCGTACGACACTTTCACAGCTCCCGGTGAGTTTCCATTTTGAAAAAATATCACAATTTCAACAATAGATGGCGCTATATAACTACAAACCAATTTAAAGATGGCGACTTTTTAATTTTGAATCGAAGTATATCTTCGGATACATATTTATGATATAACTAGCGCTAGCGAATCGACAAGGTCGGTATTTTGATTATTTTGATGATCGCTGAGAAACCGCCACCCTTTTTATTTTATCTCCACGCTTTATACAACTACACCCTTTATATCAAAAATATTCTGACCCCCACCCTTTTGTTGATTTTTTTATTTCTGAAGTCCCACCCTGTATAAAGCGTGCCGTCCAGACTATGCCCCCCCCCCCCCTGCGATCAAAAATCTGAAAATAATTCATTATTTTGAAAAATTCCATTCAAACATTTAAATTACTCTTTCAGTCGGATGTTTTGTGGAGAAAAAATTACATGCATATCAGATCGCTTCAGAACTGTTTCCTGGTTTCATTTCAGTGTAAAATTGCAACACGGTATGAAATATGGCCCGGAAGAAAACGCGATCTTGGTTTTCACAGCATGTTTATTTTTCGCTTTTGGGAGCATTTCTCAATTTTGTTATCTTAAACATTGAAATACTGAACAAGTCTACCCAAATATCAACCATTAGCAGTCTGTGTGGAATTTTAAAAATGTCAAGTTCCTTTGATCGATTGCGAAATTGTGGGGAAATACCTTTTTTGATGTAAACAAAGCAATATAGTTCATCTTTTTGAAATCTGTTTAGAACATCGCGATAATTTGCTTTGCTTCAATTCAATACATGTGTGCTAAAGACTAGGGGGTCTACAATTGATGTGCAATTGATAGGCAATACAGAGACCCCTAGCTATATTAGGTTATTTTTTCTCCATGTTACTCTATTGCGGTAAATTTCGGTTTGGTGGAACCTTTCTAACAAGATATTAAAATATAAATTTTCCTTTTTGGAGACAACTGGTCTGTTTTGATGTGATGGGTCACATACAGTTAAGCCCACAATTATTCATACCCCTTGAAAAATATGGGTTTCTTGCATTTTTCTCATATCTATACCAGCTGGAGTGGTGGAACTTTTGCTTTACACTAAAGACAATTAGTTTTGCAGGAGAAGCATTTTTTGTGTTCAATTTTGTTAACTTAATTATTGTTTGAACAAGCGTAATTATTTGATTATAGATATTTTGGCCGAAAATGTCACTTACGACATTCTTTTATTCCCACATCCATATGATTGTCCAATGGGTAATAATTGAATTGATTCCCACAACCACATCGAGGGTTGAGCGCCAGAAGGCCGTAACTCAACTTTTGGGCAAATTGATATTTTGGTACAAAAATAATCCATATAGCCTAGATTTTCAGAACCATAAAGAGATAACTCATAAACACTCTGAATTTGACTAAAATTAGAGTTATATGTTGGGTGCTACAGTGTATTGTAATGAGTCCCAAATTACCTCAAAATAGCATTTCTTGAGTTACGGCCTTCTGGCGCTCAACCCTCGATATGATTGTCCAACGGGTAATAATTGAATTGAAATAAAGATAGCACAGGTTCAGCACAGGATACTTGGCTTTTAAAGGTCAGGGTACACAAAGGTAAAGAACATTGATGTGAAGCTGTCCTGCTGGATTCTGCCTCTTTCCAAATCTTTTTGAATATCTGTGAGACTTTGTTAAGAGACATATTATAGCCCAGAAGTCTACCGTGGTATTGGTTAATATTAGGGTCATTTTAAAAATAGATTGGTTTTAAATAAGTGTCAAACTGCTTATTTGCTCACTACAATATTCAAAATATATGATTGTATTCTACTAATTTCGCTGAAAATTTAGTTATGTGATTCGTCGACCCCACCTCATACCAGAGTTCTAATTCTTTCCAAAATACACAAAAAGTATTAAGTTTCAGAAATTAGCTTAGCATAGCCAAAATTTGGAAGTATGATTGAAATTTGGCATTTTGCTGACAAAAGCTATGATGAAAAAATGCAAACAAACCACATATTTACCTTCAAAGTTCCTATGTACTATATACTCAATGGGAAAATTTGAAGCATGCAAAATATGACATTTCAAATGTCAAAGTGGTTTGATTGTGATAAAATTTGCCTTTTCGTCCTTTTGTAACTTTTCTCTTCACTGATTTGCGGCCAAAATCTGATGTGCTGACAGATCACAGGAATGACAAAGCATTTGTATTCCATGGCATCTACCATCAGCGGTGGATCAAGAGGGTGCTCCACACCTCTTTCATGAGGAGGCGATTAAAAAAATCAATGGATTGTCGAATGATGGGTCATAACCCTGGGGGGGGGGGGGGGGGGGTTCTTAGTGGATATGGGGTTATGGGGATGTGCCGCCAAATAGGATCCAGTTTTTAACCCATCTGGTAAATAAATTACCCATTTTCATAGCCATTTTTGGTAAACATATGGTCATGTTTTTTATACTGGGTACCCAAAAAAGGTAATTCTGTTACATTTGCACTACATATTATTACTTTGCATGCATATATTTTGGCTATTCTTTATCACACATACTCAAATTTGGTCTTATTGTGATGAGAAAGTATTTGGCCTTTATTTAAAAAAGAAAAATATAAACTACCATGGTTCTGTTAATTACAATAGTTCGTTAAACCTAATTAGTCAGGGGTGGAGGAGTATGTGGAGGAGGAGTATGTGGAGGAGGAGGAGTGCATAGTTGAACAAGTATGGTGCAATTTTACATTGGGCAAACATAAAATGCACTGGTTTCACTCTTGGTACAATTCTATATTGAAAACATAACAATATTGAAGCATATTTGAATTAAAAATATAATTAGTTAATTAAGGAATAATTAATTAGCATTAAATAAGAAGCTCAAAAAATTGTTAAGAAACGTAAGTTGGTCGCAGTTTGCGAATGTATGCAAACATTTGCCTGCACCAAACTGTCTATTTTAAAAGTATAGAAAGGTTGAGGTACCCTTTTGAATGAATAAATTTAACTAATTAATTAAAAATTAAAAGAAGATATGTAATTAACCTCATGTATTCTGTATTGTCTGGATGTTAATTAGCACATTTTGTTAAATGCGTTTGTGTGGTGTTATTACTTGTTTTTAACTGTGTTACCAAATAAGTAAAAAACTGCTGGTTTTCATCAAGCTTGTAAACTCAGGAGAATTATTAAATTCTTAGAAATGCAACTGACCTGACCTAGAATAGGATGACCAGCATAAGCAGTTTGCCAATCAATATTGGATCACCCTATATGTTGAATACAACTTAAAACGAAAACATTTTATAATTTAATCTTAAATCAGACTCTTGAAATTTGAATACTGGGTTCAAACATTATGGAAACTAACCTAATTTGTTCATTTGAATGTGCTTTGCACATCATGAAGGTGCAAGAAGGATGAACGCAATTAATTGTATGCCACTAAACATGTGCCATTGGGAAAATTTGAGTCACCCTGTAGTTAAAGGGCCCCTTTTTATTAAACATTATTTGAAACTCATACCACTTTAAGCATTTGCCACTTCAAATTGGAATGTAAAATCATGTTTCAGATGCAAATTTAAATTCATTCAATTTAATGATTTGTGGATAATCATGTATACCTAAATTAATGTTTTAAACACCCTATATGTTTAAAATTATCAACTTTACATAAGAAAAGGCTGACTTTCAAAATCAATCAATGTTCATGTACATGTACATGTAATTGATGCATTTTTATTTGAAATCTACTTGAATTTTGTTAAAATACTAGTCTTTGTATGTATGTAGTAAAAATAGAGCATTTTTCCGGAACTAAATAAACACATTTTTAGACACCCTGTATGTAGAATTTCAGATTCATAATAAAATTTAATTTGCATATGTCTGGATGGGTATTTTATTAAACTACTTTAAATCTGTACTGAACTTTTCTCTCATCACTTCATATACATAGTGGAAGTAATTATTGAAACCCTTCTTTTTTAGAAGATTTTGCTTGTTACACCCTGTACAATTTCGGGCCACCCTGTATAATCAACTTGATTGTATGCTATTTGCATCCGTTACAGTATATGCTTTCAGAATATGTATACTTTTACCAACTTTAAATGTAAACTTTTTCAGATATAATGCATTAACTGAAAAAGGAACCTAATTTATGGAAAAAGGGACATGTAACACAAATTGTACCCAGTATAAAAAACATGACCATATGGGTTTAAAATCCTTCATTTTGCTGTTTTTCACCACATTTTTAGCAAAATCTGTCAAATATATAGGAAAATTATGGTTTTCTGGTAAACACATGGGTCGATTTCCCCCCCCCCCCCCAAAAAAAAAGGGTAAATATTTGGGTCAATTTTCATTACGCTGACGGCACATCCATACCCAAAAAAAAGAGTACCCCCTGGGTCATCACTAAGCAAAAATGATTACAAACAAGGTGCGAAGCATTTTTCATTTTACTTTTTACTTCATTGACGTTTCAAAATTGACCTTCATGATAAAAATATCCAAGCAAAACAATATGTTTTTACTATATCAACACTTTCTGGAATTTGGAAATTTAAGGTAGGGTATTCTTCTGTACAGTAAAAACATGTTTCTAATTTTGAAAATTAAGCATAGGCCGGTGGAGGACAAGGAAGAGCCCCCCCCCCCCCCCCCTCTCCCGCATTGCTAGACGCTAACACACTAATAAACTATATAGTAAGTTTATGTGAATACCCATACAAATGAAATACTTCTTTAATAAATTTACCTTGACGAAATATTCTCCGATGCATATCAAACCATTTGATTAGAGCAAAATCACATCAATTGTACATATTATAGCTTTGATAATCCAACATATTATTCCTATAAAACAGGTCACTGTTCTATCGCTGTTGTAGTAATTAATTACAATTTTGGTAAGGGTGCATGAAGCCTCCTCCGTTGAGCAATTCAAATCTATTGTCACACACATACACCATCCAGTAGCGATACACCTGGCCGTGCAATGTGCAAACCAATTTAACTTAATCGTGTTGCTGCATTGTTGTGCTAACTATCTCCGGCAGGTATCTTCATTGCAAATCTATTAACCATTTGAAGCCAGCGATATGAATGTGTACCGTGACTTGTTTTTGATGTAGATCCTTCAAGATATGTGAACTAGATCTGACGTCATATTTTTAGCTTGTGTACATGTAGGTGTGGTGAGTTTGAGCATACGCACGACTTCAGTGAATGTACGCAAAGGGTATGATAACAATAGGCAGTTTTTGTCATATGCGGTAAGATAGGGGAGCATATATCGTTGATGTTTCACATCATAACTTCACAAAAAATAGAGAGAGTGAGAGAGATAATATTTTACTACATTACAGATTCACAAGCCAGATGATGCATACACATGTTTAACCAAACACAGTCCTCATAATATGGTACTAAAATTCAATAAGGTGAACACCTGGGGGGGGGGGGGGATTTGGTTTGGTCGGGGGGGGGGGGGGGGTGCCACTGGATTTTTAGGGGTGATTTTGTTTAAAACGGTACCCATGCATAGTGGTTTTGCTTCAATTTAGACCCAATTTTCAGGAAAATGGACCTAATTTTTGCAAATTTGCCCGAAAATAGACAAAAAATTCGCGAAAATAGACCCATTTGTAAAAAGTGACCCCATTATTAGGGATTTCCAGCACAAAATCATACCCCATGTTTAGGGTTTTTTTGCCAAAAAAGCTACCCATTAGAGCGGCACACCCCCGTATACCGTCTTAGACGAGTAATCCCCCCCCCCCCCCCCCCCCCCCTGGGGTGAACAGACAGCAGAATTTCTCATCAGGTTATCAGTTAAACTAGTAATGGCAGGCGGAGTTTACTTGATTGCCCATGACAAAATAATGATGGAATATTTACCAAATGACTGTGTGACTGATGATCAACATCAATCACTTCAAATTTGCTTCATTGTACAGTGAAGAGAAATCATTTAGAAGTGTTGATATGTCTACATACAATACTATCAAAATAACCACTTATTCATCTTGCTACAGGCCATATGCCTTGATATAGCCATACACCCCCATACATAGACCTTTACTATAATGGATTTACTTGCCAATACATTTACTTAAAGGTACATTCAGTGATTTTGAAACAAGATTTGTTTCTTGATTTAAACAATAGATTACCCTTAAGAAATTGCTGATCTTTGCCATTTTCATTTTAAAAACAAAAACATTCTAAAATAGTCTGAAATCTCCCAAAAGTTCAATAATTGAAAAATAAATCTTTAAAGATTGCCTTCATTGATCTCTACGAGCCAGTATTGTTCATATTCAATTATTTGGAATGGATATATAATGCTCCACACGCTGAGAATGGTCTAGAATCAATTTTGCAGGCTGCCGGTATCACTATGATTGTGCAATTACACTGAGCCAAAAAAGAAACTTATACAATTTTAACAGATCACCATAGGGTCAGTGCGCATTTCTCTTGTGTCATTGAAGCAAACAATTGGTTACTGACTGTCATTTGAAGCAATACATTGCAGTAATATTGTATCCAAATTTGGTACATTTTCATGCACAGAATTTTATTTGGTGATCTGTTAAAATTTTATAAGTTTCTTTTTTTTATAAGTTTCTTTTTTGGCTCAGTGTATAAAGGTCTGGCTAGTTTTTAATTAACTCCAACTCTAGAAGTCTTGCAGCGGGGATGGATTGAAGAACAGGGGAAGGGGTTAAATGGGGGGGGGGGGAGGGACAACAAAAATTATGTCCGCCACTAGGCTATCCGTCACTAGCTATCCACCACCCCTGGGAATTGAATCTGGGTCGCCTCAGGTGACAGGCTCGTGCCCCCTGCAGCGCCGCCGCGCGCTGCCCTGGAGTAACGTTTTTTGTATTATTCATTTTTTATTTTCGAGCTTTTCACGCTAAAATCAGCAAGCGCGAAAATAAAAAAGGGAACATATATTCATTTTGTATATTATAAGTCTATGTATGGAAGCTCAAATTGCAAACATAAAACCAAGCAAAATTGTGCAAAATGCGAACAATAACATGCGCAAAAAATACCACTTTTATAGTGCCCTGAATCATGATCAAAATGATGAACATAAATTGGGTACCTTTAAATCAAGCACTTTGAAGGACTTGCATAAATATTAGTTTGATTTTTTTCAAAAATGTTATATGCAAATAATATAATCTATAATTTACACCTGAAATTCAAATTGATGTCATGCCACCTCCAAGTTCAACAAAGATCAAATCAATACATCTATTCAGCCAGAAGATTGACGCTTTATTATTATTGACCATTGTAGAAAGTCAACATCAATTTTCATGATTCCAATATTAAAAAAATAACAAATAAAAATCAGAGAATAAAGGCATACTTCACAACGATGTACAAAAAATCTTCAAATATACAGCCAAGATGATATTAGTAATGCTTTACAACATAAATGATTTATTTAAACTGGTCAGAGAATTACAAAGGTCATTCAAAAGGTTCTACCTACTGTGAGGCATTAAATACATTTTTGTGCTGCCCTCAGTGCCAACAATTTTGAGGTTGAGTTAGGTCGGTCGGGTTTTGTTGGGTTTTTAAATTGCTGAAAAATATTACTGACAGACCCTGCTGACAGAACGCGCAAAAAATGCAACCCAAATTTTTGAGATTTTAGGGTCGGTCACTGAGGGCAACACAACATATTCTTTTTGACCTGACTTGGTTTCAGCAGCTAAATATTTGCTGTCTCACAACGTACAGATTACTGAACCATGAAGGTAATTTAACAAGATCTACCATTTTTGGAATAACTTAATGGGGTAAACAGATGCTATACAACTTTGATCATTGAACTACAAAGGTCATTCAAAAAGTTCTACCTCTGTGGCATGCCTTTGCCGTCTAAATTGATGCTCTCTGACAACTTGCTAATCATTAACTACAAAAAGTTCTTCCTCCTTGGCATAATTTCACTGTCTAAATAAATGCCCTCTGACAATTTCACTGTCTAAATAAATGCCCTCTGACAACTAGCTAAACTACAAATATCAATCAAAAAGTTCTTTATTCGTGGAATGACTTTGATGCTGTCTGACAACTTGCTATCATTAACTATCAAGGTCATTCAAAAGGTTCTTCCTCCCTGCAGCTAAGTGGTTAAGATTGGATAGGATCACGTGTTATGAGCTCGCCTCCCAATAGGGTGGTGCTGTTACACTTTTTAGTTTCATGCTGTCATATTCCTTAAATATTTGTAATACCACAAAAGCTATCTCACCAAATTTTGTATCATTTTAAAGCTTTAATAACAAGTTAGCTGCCTGCAATATGGCATTGGTATAGCTAATACAGACGGGGAGTTACAGCTGTTTGAAGTTTGGGGACCAGGGGTGGTGCCGGAAGGGTGCCAACTCAATGGGGTAATCCAATGCTTTGTTCTTTTTACAATAGTCATTCCCTGATGTTACAAACACCATTCTGGTCCCATTTCAAAGGATATTCAGTAGATTTAAGTATGTGGTTTAACAGACTTGTCAACTATTTGTAACAACTAATTAATTAAGAATAAGACCATGATCATCAGCTTTCTTCCTATTCACTACACAGTCAACATGAATAATCGGCCTCAATTTACCGGATTTTTAAAAATTACTATATCAGAAAAAGTTTTCAACCTATGATAGCAAAAGTATACAGTTTGGAAAGCTTGTAATTAGAGGTTTCAGAAATGCAGTTTAGATAAGGGAAGAGTACATCTTTAAAATATTTCTGAAAATTCTAAAAATATATAAAATAAAAATTGGAGATATTCACTAGCCGGTATAATTACCTTACCAACGTAGTAACCTTTGACAATTACATATCATCTGATGGTAATTTCATGAGGAATTCAAATATGTAAAGTAAATAATGATAGGGGTAGGTATAAAAAATATATGGATCTCAAATTAAAAATTTTAAAAATCTGATACTTTGCTGAACATGTGAATCATACCATTTTAGTCCTTGGTCATACTTAAATTTCAATAGCATATTTGGTTTTCTCATGCAATTTCCCTGCAGAAAATGTATACTTTTACTATCTCAGGGGTATAAACAAATATAAGTGTAAAGTTAAAATCATGTCGCGAAAGCCAAAATACGTGTGTAACACGAAAGGAGGCGAGCTTCGAACGCATGACCATAGTGCTTTCTGATTTTATGAAGAACGATTACTGTAAAAATTGTCTTTACTTTCTTTGTTTTTCTGTGCCTAATTCCAGTTCTACCTCCATGTATGGGAATCACGAAACTAGTCTAGTGTGAAAACTTCATTCTGGGATTATAAGCTTTATTCAGTATAATCCCTCAATGAAGTCTTTACCCTAGACTTATTCTGCCTCCCTTATACATGAAGGTAATACCCTAATTCTATCAATATCTCACACTGCATTTGACCAATATCTGCAACCTTTTGCCGCGACGGTACAACAATTTTGCAGGAAAATGAGGGCGCTCCTCTTTACCAAATGGGTGAGTGTGTCTTTAACACTTTCCACACTGCAGTCATCTGCGGACGACATTCCAAAATGTCACAAAATGTTTTAAAAATGTCACAATTATTGAATTTCATTATTATAATTGGAATCACCATGAGAAATGTATTGAAATAAGTACAAACATGCCTAGTATTGGTTCAGTAATCTTTGAGATAGACCTTGAAAGTTGGGAAAGGTTTCTGAAAAATCTTGTTTTGTATAATGATAAAACCAATAGCCGTGTGGAAAGTGCTAAGGCAGTGGTTCTCAACCTTTTTGCCCCACGACCCCTTTTGATATTCCTGGTCAGTACCGTGACCCCCAAAACAAAATTGAATAAAAACACCAGCCAGATATCATAAATGAAACTGTTTAGTTTGGATGCGAGCGTAGCGAGCAGGAAATTTTGCATAATTGAACGTTTCTTTTGGGTGTTTCTAAGTTTTTTTAAAGCGAAATGTACCACTGTTCCCCAAAACCTATATTTATGAGCCCTTTATGACCCCCTGGAAAACCCCAAACGACCCCCAGGTTGAGAACCCATGTGTTAAGGAAAACAGACAAGTGAACAAATATCAGCTTTATAGTTGGTGTATCAGTGGTTGAGAGAGCTAAGGGGGCTGGCATTTTCTTCAGAAGGGGGGGGGGGGGGGGGGGGGGGGGGGGTCCCAAATATACTGGGGGGGGTCATAGTTTTTTTGACATGAAAACAGGGGGGGTCATACAATTATTTCATTGAAAATGGGGGGGGGGGTCACAAATTTATCAAAGCATGCTTTCTGAAATGTGTGTTGGGGGGGGGGGTCACAAAATAATGGACTGTATTGGTAGGGGGGGGGAGGTCATAAAAATATGCAGCTCTTGGATAGGGGGGTCATGAAAAAATTGTCTGGGTCTATCCACATTTTTGGGACCCCCCCCCCCCCCCCCCCCCCCCCCCCTTCCGAAGAAAATGCCAGCCCCCTAATGTGATGCACTTTGGATTGCAAAGCAATCTTTACACCTTAAATAATATTTGCTTGGGTCCTTTGGGTTAATTGATGTGGATTTCCGATCACTTAAAAAACATATCCCGGTGAACGTGTCCGTCCTTGTAAATGTATTTATTCAAACAACAATTAATATCTACAATTTGATTTTCATCACATGGAATGCATCCTTTACAGAACTCGATAATGCAATAGCAACTCAAATAAGACATATTCGCCATTACCCTTGCTATGGCAACAGTTGCTAGGCAATGGGATTGTGTTTATTGAGCTAACTTTGAATGCAAGATTGCTGTCTGGATACACAACCCCTTTGGGATATCACGAGGGTTTAGAAGAACAACTTCTAAGAAGAACGCCAAAACGCTAAAATTTTGCGGCATTAAGTGGCATTTAGTGGCATTGTAATTTCACAAATTTGAATGATCTTCCTAAGTTAACCTATGAATAAAATCGTAATTAGGCGAGGGGAAATCAACCCTGTTTTATGGGCCCGACGGACCCACTTTCTTTTTCCTCAAGATTTTTTTTTTTACAATTTTTCTTTTTTTTACAATTTTTTTCTCCAGAAACCATGTAAAATCAGGCGTTTTTGGCCAAAAATCTTTTTACAATTTTTGCAGATTTTGGTGTTATTTAGGTCTTTGAAAAAGGGTGTTTTTTCTGTCCCCTTAGCGGCATTTTCATTTTAATAGAGGTCCCTATCTAGCGAAATTAAAATGCTAGCAAAATGTTGTTGCTTTACAGTGTATTTTAATGGTGGAGGGGTGGGGACCACTTTCCCTGTGTTTTCCAACAAACATTTAAATTGGAACATTTTAATACCATTTGCCTCACATTTATTTGTTTTGGCTTATAACATGATCAGGGATTTCTGTAAAATAATTCTAAATGTTAATGTCGTGTTCAAACTCAATCATTTCACCCTAAAATGTGAGAGACCAAATCCCATGTTAAATTGATGTTTTATTTTTCCACCGTTAGGTGTATTCTGCTATTGATTTGTACATATCATAACTATTAACATTGAATTTGCTATGAGCGTGTTTCTACAGCAAGGCATTAGCCGGAACATTCTGGCTAACAGCTCTGTAGAATCTGTAGAAACAGGTTCTCTCCGCCTTTTGACGGCTATTTGTTCTCCGTCAAAGTCTCTTAAAAAAAGTAGGATACCGTAGAGAGATTAGCCGGCTTAGCCCGAGAGAGCTCTGTAGAAACACTGCTCCGCGAGATTAGACGACTAACCGGACATTGCTATGATCACGTGAAGCATCAATGATCAGCAAAATCAATTTTTGAAGAAGACGGGATGAAAAGAATGATTTGCTACATGGCATACTATTATTGAAAAATCATGGTACATTTTTATTTGTTTCCGTATGATATTTTAAGATTACAATTATATTATTGGTTTGTTCATCACGTCACAGAATCTGTTGCGAGCGTTGCACACCATTTTGACTCTTAAAAAATTGGCACACAATGCATTGCGCTCACAACCCTTGACCTTCGCTCCCCGGCTATTTTGATATTATCAGTCTTTCGCGTGTCTGTAGAAACAGTAACATTCAAGTGCATCCCTGTTTCTAACCGGATAAAATGTTCGCTGGCAAACAGCGGAGGCTCTGTAGAAACATGCTACTCTATGTTTGGCTTTATCTGCTGTTGCCCTACATTTCAAGTATTCTGCCAAACAACCTACCTTAATTAGGTTAAGAATCACCCTTTTATTGACCTTTTTCATTTAAGTTTTTCATTGTGTCAAATTCAATCCATTTTGTGCTTTGATTAGTTTTTATTTTTGAATTTTTTGTTTTCATGAGGAATTCAAATTTCTCATCTTTTTCAGTTTGTGCAGACGATATTTACCAAAATATGTCAGAATTATATCTCATAATTAAGCATATTCTAAGGAAATTATATTTTTGCATTCTTTTATATGTATAAACAGCACTTAAAATAAAACAGAGTGAAAATGTCTACTTTGCAAAAGCTGCTTATGACCTTTGACTTTTAATAAGATACAGAGTTATACACTTGACAACACAAAACACTTATAGAAACTTTTGCAATCATTTGGTTCATCTCCAGGTTGCTATAGTTTGATCAAATTGGCAAAGCCTTCTTAGAGCAGGGAATGAATATAGAAGGACCCAGGCGCACTGAAGGCAACAAGCACACTGTGACGCACACGTGCGGCTAAAACAGCGTGTGTATGGCCATAATTGAGAGTGTACGCTTGGATTACTTTAGCACGCGGAGAGATAAAAAATATTTCTCACCAATTTGGAACTGATTAAACTATATATATCCATTCCAGTAGGTGGAGAAATTTTATATACAGGGTTAATCAAAAAGGAAATTAACCATGAAAATATTGTTGTTTTTGTCAGGTGTGTCTTATTTACTTTGTCTCCTGATCATTGCATCAATTGTCAAAATGTTCCTGGGATAAGAAATTAAGCCCCTTATATGTTATACCAAGGTGGCAAATCGGAATATCACCATCACCTGTAATAAGAATGCAAGATCTTGTAAGAACATTGCATTATTCATGGATTTAATCCTTATTAAAACCAATTTGATTTCATTGTCAAGTACAACTAATAAAGTTAAAATCCTGAATAGATGAGAAAAATCCATCATCAATTACGAAAAGTGTGACCAACTAGGCAAGTCAACCCATTTTGTAGTATGTACAAAGGTAATTCACACAGTAAAGGTAGAGTAACGCGACAGTGGAAGATTACATATTTTTAATAGGCTAAAAGGGAAATTATTCTTATTCTTATAATGCTATATTTTTCTTATTCTTATCATGCTTATGGCAGAAATTAAAAGTCCCAATTTTAAGTAAAATGTCCTTCTCTGTCAATGATTGGTATAAACACACTATTGACATGATTGGTGCTTTCCACCACAACTTTCAATTTTATACATGCTGAGGCTTTCTCATGAGAACACTACACTGCTATAACATGTAGTAAATATTTGTTGGGTAAACTATATTCCCTCATCTGTTGGGTAATATTTAGCTAACATATGAGTAACTTTTGGAGTTGGGTAAAATATTAAGCTACCTAGTGTTGGGTAATATGTGTAAACCAGAAGTTGGGTAAAATTTACCCAATTGTTGGTTTCTTTCATTTCCTCATCAAAACCAGCGATCAAATACCCAACAGTTGCATAATATTTTCTCATTACTAGGGCAATTATCGAATTGAACAATTGGCACAAGTCTACTCTTCTCGTGTTTATTTTGAGACCCATCACATGATGAAAATATATAGGGGAGTAAAGACTTAGTAATTCATCAGGTGAAAATAACTTTTTTAGTTTTTAAATGACATCTGAGATCAATCAGTTGGTTACCTCAACCAATTTTAATCAACTAAAATTCTTTTGAAAGCTAATGAGACAGCCTCTCTGCCAGAATAAAAATCCCAAAGCCGAGTACAGGTTTTTTTTTACTCACCCTGTTCATCAACTGATGTTACATTGATCATATTCTTACAGAAAAATCAAAGTATGCGTAAGGAATGTGAAAATCAATATCAGCTCAAAATAGATTTCAATTCATGCGATGTTTTCAACATTTGCCATTTTTGTCTTCAATATTATTCCTTTTACCTCCTTATATCCGCTAATAATCAGGCACAGCCTTCTTGTTCAACTGAATTGAATAAATTATGAACAGTTGAAAATTCTGATTGACCCAAGGTTTTGATTTCATTTTTAAATTCTTCAGGTCAATTTTTTTTTGTAACTTTCTTTTTTCATTAGAATACCAAAAGGCTATAGTTTCAGTAGCCATGTCAATACGCTATCAAGAATTGTTTGGGCAGTATTTTTTCCTCCAAATGATTTCAACGGTATGAAAGCTTGACCTGAAAATACCCCAAAATAAACAATTTTCTTTTAAAAAATTTGACATATGTATGATGCAAAAAGATATGCAAATGATCAAACTTCTGTTAGAAAACAGAAAACATGTAATATAAGGAGGAAAAACAGACAAGATAGAAACCTAATCAAAGGGTTTTAGTGATAGATATATCAAATAGAATCAGAATAATCACATTTATATAATTTGTAACTAAGCCTATATATACCACTTTACATCTGATACACAGCAGTATCTTGAGAATTATATACCGAGTAAAAAAGAAAAAAATATTTTTCTTTCCATAATACAGAGCCATCATCTTGCAGCAAAAGCAAAACATTGTTCAGTATGGGTGACCTTTAACGCTTTCCATGCGGCAGGCATCTGCAGATGACATTCCAAAATTTTACAAAATGCTTCAAAATGATTCAAACATTTCAAAATTATTGAATTTCATTACCATATTTGGAATCAATATGAGGAATGCATTAAAATAAGTACAAACATGTCTAGTATTGGATCAGTAATCCTATATAGATGACTTTGAAAGTTGGGAAAGGTTTCTGAAAAATCTGTTTTGTATTTGGTCAAACTATCACTATATCCGTGTTGAAAGTGTTAACTATAATAAATATGTTATCACTTTCCTTTATGACTGACTATTGATCAAAATCTACAACCCATTCACAGCACTAACTAGACGTTTATTTATTGAGTAAATAAAAAGGATATATTTTTCTTGCCAAAAACACATACTCTTGCTGTATAGAGAGCCGCCACCTTGCAGCAGCAAAAGCAAGAAATTGTTGTTCAAAATCACACATGAGGGCAGCAGATAGGATAAATCCAACAATTAAATATTGAACAATGAGAGGGGTGTTGGATCTCTAATGCACAAGATTGCTTGACAATTCTTGTTCACCCTAACGATATAGGTGTAACTTCATAAGGAACTCTTTAATACCTAAGAATATCCAAAGAAGATTTCTTGTGCAGTCCAGCATGCTTCACTTTCATCACATGACCACTTGTTACTAGGCTTGCACGACCTGGTCGCCAGTAGTCGGGGTCGCAACTATTGGTGCTAGTCGCGACTGCGACTACGTACCCTGCAAAAGTCGACTAGTAAAGTGTACTTTCGGAAGTCCTAAACATGCACACTGAGTGAGAAATAAAATCTGCTCCCAAGAAATTATTACCAACGCATAAGATATTATGCCACCTTAGATATTCCTGGGAAATTTAGTCTTCAAGCCAGACGATGATTAAAAGCATGTAATGTCCTTTTTACAGGGTCCATTGGACCTCTGTATTAAGTTTACCTCGGTCATTCTTCATCAGGATCCGACAGCTATTACAATCCCTGGAATGCAATGGCTCTATGGGTACCAACAGTCCTATGGGCTATGAACTTGCGGTTTGATTACGAGAATGCTATAAAGAGTATATATTAAGTATGGCTGATCACGTGATTAGGCATAACAGTGGACGTGTCACACGGAAACGGAACAGCAGTGCTGCCGTGTGCTGCGCATTCAGAACCCCGTTGGCTGTGGAAGGAATACACGTGTACATGTACATAGAGCCAGGGACTTTAGCATACTGTTCATATCTAGGCCTATGCAGGCAGAAAATCGAGCATAGTCGTGCATATAATATACAGTAGCTGAACGATAGTAATTTGTATACATATTAAATTATATAGCTGAACGATAGCCATATGTAAATCATTCTAATCTTGTTATTTTGAAATATATCGGACCGAAATTCACAGAGTAGGCGGATAGACCCATGAATTTTGATAGACCCATGAATTTTGATAATGATTTAAAATAAAACGATGATACATTTTAGTAAATTTTTACCGTACATCTGTGCAACGAAAACCGGTTCCTTTACCCATTTGAGAAAGTACGCCATTTTCCAAATTTACAAATGCCCTGGCTGCGATGTTATTTACCGTAACAAACATTTGATGCCTTGACGGAGAAAAGCGTATAGTATACGCATGCACACAGGTACATGTACATTGTACAGCAATACATGTATACAGTGTTTGGGCAAATGTTTGTTACGGTTAATAAATTTGCGCCCGGCCGAAGACGTCATTACAAAATCAAACAATAGAGTTTTACACCTCTGTGTGAGGTCAATTATACTTGTTTAAAGTCAATGTTTACACACAATAGGACCACATCAGTATGCGATGTATTATTATTAGGCCAAAAATATTGTTGTGTTGCAGCGACCGACCGTAAAATTCGGGAAAATATAAAATCTTTTTTTGTTGTAACTCACCGTTTTATCATAAATTGTTAGCTTTGTTCCCGGGCTTTGTTAGAAGAATTTATCTTATCTTAACATTAATCAAAACAGCAGTAAAACGTGCTCATTCAATAATGACGACACACGGTGACGACCCGTGGCTGGCTAAAAATACGTAAAATGCGTAGAAACATGACAGTGTAAATCTTGGCCACCTTTGAAGCCGGGCTTTGAAGTAGGTGCTTAATAAGTTCAATTGGTGCATTGATCATGTTGATGTTAAAATATCACGACACTGAATATGTTATAACAATAACATGGATAAGTCCATGGTTATAATAAGACTTTTATTAAGAGTAATACTTTTAATTAATTTAATAATTATTTAATTATTTTCAATAGAATAAATGAACACAATTTATATTAAATAGTCGGATTTTATGGGCCGTATTTAAACGCGGTTTTAAGTTAAGCTAAACATGCGTTTAATTTTCACCTTTAATAAAGGGGCACTGAGAGATCCTTCATAATATCACGACACTGAATATGTTATAATTGCATTAATATAAACAAGACTTTTATAAGAGTAATACTTTTAATTAATTTAATAATTATTTTCAATAGAATAAAAGAACACAATAATATTAAATAGTCGGATTTTTATAGGCCGTTATAGTTCTTTGATTTTAAAGGACCAAAAAAGGTTCTGTAGAGAACCTTAAGAGGTTTTAAAGACCCAATTTTTGCCAATTTTTTGCCCATTTTGAACCTTAAAATGGTTCTTTTTGGAACCGTTGGAACCTTTTGAGGTGCTATAAAGGGTTCCATATACGGGACAGCCAAGAACCCCTGAAGCACCCTTTTTCTACGAGTTTACATGTCACATGGCCAAAATACCACGAATGTCGCCATGTCGCGAGGGGTCGTGTGTCGCATTTTTCAACTGTGTCGCATGCCAGTCGCGTGTCGCAAAATAATAGAAAGGCCTATTTTCTGGATAGTGGGTACCGCGAATATAAAACCGCAGCAGAAAATAGGCCTTTCTAAACTTATTTTGCTGTACAAATATTATGAGATTCGAGAATTGTAAATAAATCTACTTGTGAGGGGCACATCTACCCTCATACTCCCCCTCTCCGTGCACCCGCATAATGCGGGCCGCATTTTCCACCAAAACAATGGGATTTTTTTATTTTAAAAAAAGGTCTTATTATAATTGTCTGAATGGGTAAATGAGCTGTGCACCCCTTTCAAGACTAGATTTACCAAATTCATTCAGCTCTGTACTCTGTAGACTCTGTACTTCCTTTAAAAAGTGCCGAACAAAAATAAAAAATAAAAAGGGCCTCCTCCTTCCTTTTTTTAAAAAGTCAGGACGCTAAACATGTTATTTTTTTATTTGGACTCAATTTAAAATAAATGATTCAAAAGCGGGAAATGCCGTGATTATACTGGGTATCCCTAAAAAAGGGTGCACGTGTTTACCCAATCTGTTGACCTTGAAGTTCTAACAGTTGGTGTAAGGTGTTTAAACATATTAAAAGATTAAATACCTGGCTTTCAGATGCTGCTTATTTCATCTGATTCGGATTTGTAAATCCTGAAATATGGACAATTAACTAGAGCTACCCAGAATCGACGTTGTGCCATTTTACAGTTTCAAAGGTTAAGATACCACTTCCACTTGTACGATTGCCCTTCACCAGTGTTATGCAAAATAACATTGTTGTATAGAGATTGAATAGGTTTAAATAATAGAATGAGTGCCTGTGTATCCAAGCAGAACTGAATAATTATAAAGATGTTTGTTACATGATTCGAACCAGTCATTTTGACGAGGTTTCACAAAATGTTTATTGGGCCTACATTTTCAAAACAGGACAGACGTCCATATGGCTGGGTGCTGCCTAAATTTGTATTAGAAGAGGGTGTTCATGGTCTTAAAATATCATAAAACGAGAAGTCCAGCAGAAGTCACCAGAGAGTACGAGTTTGCCATTTATTTCCCAAACACTCACGTACCATCTAGGAATACACCTACAAAGGAGTATTGGACATGTTGGAAATACTTTGTAGATGATACAAGCGCCAATATGAATAAAGAACACTGGAAGACTAAGATATGAAAAGTGGCATGACATAGTATAATATTAATTGATAACGTGCGGCGTGCACTTCAGTGGGATCCCAAAATAACTGCTCGTAGAATTCCCTTACCACATAATTATTCAAAGGACATCACCTGTGTTCCTCAGCCTCTTCTAAACAATTCTGGTCAAATGCCCACCCCAATGTTTCAAGACGATTGATGCCCATGGATAGACCAATGTTAGTATCGTTTTGACCCTCATAACCATTCTTTCTGTAAAAGTGACACAACGTCGATTTTGGGTAGCTTTGATAATCTGGGTATATCTCAGGATTGACAAATACAAATCAGATGAAATAAGCGGCATCTGAAAACTGAGAATTTTTCCTTCCCGTGTGTATAAACATATGACATAAAACATTAGGACTTCATGGTCAACAAGTTGCGCAAACATGTGCACCCTTTTATTAGGGACACCCTGTATAATTATATGGGTATTTATTTATCTATTTATTTTAAACTTAAGTCATTTACTAATCATTTATTTATTTATTTATTTATTATTTAAGAAAAAGGGTCTCTTGCAGACACCATTCTGTACATGCCAAATAACATGGGGTACTGAGCTAAAACGCTGTTTTATGTTTAACTTAGGAGAATTGTTGTCAATTTTCCAATAAAAATAAAAATCCCATCCTCCTATTTTTCATGAACACGGACGAGAAACATGTGTTTTATTTTAGTTATAACTTGTTCTGATAAAGCGCATCAACCGTTGACAGTAAATAAGGGCATAGCAACATCGTTTTGCAGTGATCTGACCCCGGGGATCTGACTTGTATCGATTGTATATTGTAAATAGAAGAGCCTACATATATGATACTAATATTTTAAATTATCACCATTGTCACGTGCGTACAATTCTGGCCGGGGAGGGGGAGGGGGGTCATATGCCGTATATATAATATAGGCCTATTCTTTAGACCACGATTTGAAGGCCTATGCTATATTTATTTTTCATGCCAAGTGACAACTCTGGTCTGCGCTGAGGTACTCATAATACTTGGTGCCCCCTGAAATAACCCCGTCTGTAAAAACGACCCTCCGTCGGTAGATTTGCGATCTTGACCATGCGACTTTTTCGACCGGTTTTGTGGACAACTTCATCGCTACTCCCCCCCCCCAGACACACTTATAAAGATTTCAGCTGTTGACGGGGGAAAACATTGTGCAAGTTTTACGTTTTTATGGGAGTCTGTAAAAAAAAAGGTGTCGGTACATCATGCTTTTCGTAGGTACAACTATGGTCGTGCCTCCCCCAGTTTTCCAATGCTGGGTACGCCACTGGTCATGTCCATTGTCCATGCGTCCAAGCCTCCAATTAAGCGAGTCTGGACCAGGAGCCACATATTTGGAAAACGTGGCTCCTGGTCCTCTAATTTTCTAGTGAACCAGGAGCCATTTCAATAGAACCAGGAGCCATTTTAAAAAAGCATCAAAATGCTAATATATTGATTTTTTCTGCAGCTTAAAATAAATGTTTATATTAAACGAGTTATGAGCATTTAAACATTTCCTTTAACATTGTCTTTCAATTGAAAAAAGAAACTTTAAATCCAAATATATCCCTTACCCTTAAGTATGTTACCACATAATTGATACGCCCTGAAAGTATAGTTGATTAGGGATAATAAAAAAAAATTGGAAAGGATTGCCCATCCACCAGCCCCCCCCCCCCCACCCCCCCCCCCATGGACCATGTTACCCCACCCATGACGTCACGTCAGCAGGGCCCATGGACCATGTTACCCCACCCATGACATCACGTCAGTAGGGAATTCCCTTGTTTTTATGAATGAATAAACATGTGTGTTCATTTACCAAATATGGTTCATTATGTAAATAACATTGGGTTATCAAACTAGGCAACCCGTTACTTTTGTGGTCAATTACTCATGCTGGGGATTCCCTAAACATGCGCTCCCCAATATTAATATATTACATGCTAGAATGCTTACTTCACAATAGCGACAGGGTCTGGAATACACTAATTAATCATCAATTTAAAAGAGGTATTTAATCCACAATAAAAAACTGAGAACCTTCAATGAATGAATAAAGATGAAAGATATGGAAAATAAAAAGCAAACATGCGAATGGTTTAATATTAAATATAAGTTTTGATGGTTTTGGCGACTGCGCCGCCGCCGGTGTATTTTGAGAGCTGGGGAATCCCTTTTCTAAATGTAAACAAGAGCGATGTTGTTGTTGACCCATCGTAGCAAAAAGTTTGAAGTTCATTAATTCTGACGTAACACCGTATTCCCGGTATCTTTTTTGTATCCGATGTATCGCAGTAAATTGGTTGGTCCCTAAATGTTCAAAACCTCGTGCGAATGGCGCGATCGGAATTTCGGAAGACAAAAAATCTTTGACATAAAAAAAGCTGAATTACGGCAGCTCTTAATTGGAATATAATGAACATCATGAAACCTCTTGATCCTGAATAACTTGCATAATTAATATGCTGTGATGTAGGTAAGAAAATCGGACTAAAAAGTAAGCTTATTTACTTTTAAAATATAATTCAAGGAGCGATATTTTGGGGTGGTTTTTCAGTCATGACATTTTTACTATTGCGTGAGCTGAGTGACAGCATTTGGTTTATTTTCGCGCGATTTCTCGGTTTTTGATTTTTAATACTAATAGCGAAATCTCGGGTTTGTTTGTTTGTTGTTTAAACGGTCAGTCCGTACGGACACGCGCTAGTTTAATACTAGTTGTATTCAAGCAAGATTTGGTTAGCTTTTAGGTATTTTTGATTGAGCTCAAGCAATGAACAATCTTCACTTCTAGTCCTTTAAAAATAAAGGCAAATGACCGGGCGTCGGGTACGAAAATTTGCCGGCGCTTAGGTATGTATTTTTGGGAAATACCAGGCGCCAAAACTCGGGGACCAGGGGGTAAAAAGCGCCCGGCGCCTGCTTAATTGGAGGCTTGCATGCGTCTGTGGGGGGGGGGGGGGCCTTTTGGTTACATTTTGGTTAGCCTTTTTCTTGAATGCTGTATCTTTTGAACGGATGGACGAATTGACTTCACACCTTCAGCGATAGGTAGGCCATGGTCAAAAACTGTGGCTACTTTTTTGGGGTCTAATTTGCATAGGTCATCTGAGGTCAAAGGTCATCCAGAGGTCAAATCGTAAAAATTGGCCGATTGACGTCAAACTTGGAGAAAAGTAACATGAATGCCGGGTGAACATTTTGTTGGGTCAAAGGTCATCCAGGGGTCAAATGGTAAAAGTTTCCAGATTGACTTTAAATTTTAAGACAAGAAACATGAACAGAAACATGAACACCGGGGGAACATGTCTAAAATAAAATTAGAGGTCATCCGAGCTCAACGGTCATTAGAGGTCATCCAAGGTCAGAGGTCAACATGGGGTTAAATTGTGTAATGAACACTGGGGGAACATGTAAAAAAATAATTTTAGGTAATCTGAGGTCAAAGGTCATCCAGAGGTCAAATCGTAAAAGTTGCCCGATTGACGTCAAACTTGGAGAAAAGAAACATGAACACCGGGGGAACATGTCTAAAATGAATAAGAGGTCATCGGAGGTCATCGGTCATTAGAGGTAATCCAAGGTCAACAAGGGGTTAGATCGTGCAATGAACACCGGGGAACATGTCAAAAAATAATTAGAGGCCATCTGAGGTCAAAGGTCATCCAGAGGTCAAATCATTAGTTGATCTCCCAGCCAGGAGAATTCGCAAGTCTTGCAGCATTTTTATTTTTTGAAACTTCTCATACGCTTCAACACATGACATCAGCTACAACACCTACCATACGCCACAATGCTGCATTACATTACAATATCATTCATTAATACTCTGACACCAACCAAATCTATTCACTAACAGGACCCTGTCAGGTTTTGTTCAAAATCTAAAACCATAAACCCCGAGAACCGCCAAAGCCGAGAACCGCTCTAGTTTAGAAGTTTCAAAATGACGAATCTCGGCATATTCCAATTTCCGAAAGCATGAAGGTAGAAATTTGGCCATCATTATTGTAACCTTTGACCGTAAAACTATACTGCTTTCAGACTTTGGCTGGCTATATGAATATGATCAGTAGCGTAGCCAGGGGGCAAGGGGGGGGGGGGGGCAGAGTGCCCCCCTGAAAAATAATTTGACCATCTGTTGTGATTGGCACTCGCCCGTCTGTTATAATTGGCATGTCCGATGTTATGGGTATGGGCACAAGATTGGTGCGAGTTCTCATCAGCATTTTTAAATCTATTGTACAAGGGACATTCAATCAGTCATGCCTCACTCTCTCGTAACTTTGCTTCTATTATGTCAGTCACATGAAATTTGTTATAGATTCTGGTTTAGAATCTAAGTTGATATCTGTTTTCCATTGTTTTTGTTGCAAAATTTACCAAAAATTCAAAGCTAGTACAATATATAGAAAAATCCACATTGCTGGCTCATATATATATATATATATATATATATACAAGCGTTATATCAGAGAGGACGCAATAAGTATTGAGTGACCCTTGTTTAAATCTCACAAAACGCTACTGTACCTTTATTCTTCTGTATAGATGTGTCTTTCTCATTCTTGTGTCTTGAGTTACCATTGACATTCCTAACAGACACCTGTGGAACAACACTGTTCCTGCCACTACTCCCATCCTGGTCACTTGTTTCCCTGTCGCTGTCAGAGTCAGTCACTAGGAAAAAGATAAAAAACCCACTTAAAACCACTTGAACTCACGTAATCTGTTGTAAGCAATTTGGTTTCTTTCTTTTGTTTACATTTAGGGCCAAAAGTGTACTTCTTAATTTTTTCTCTCTTGCAAATTTTAGATTAGTTCTGGTCTTGACAGCCACCCAAATGTATTCTTGAATGTCACAGCAGTCTCGAAAGAAGAACTTAAAATGAAAATAAATGCACCTATAAACACCAAATTTCAACTATTTCATTACAAATGGATGTATCCTTGGATGTATAATGAAGCTTATTTTCTTCTACATGTAGTTAGCCTCCCTGATCTTCCTGGGAAGAAGTTTGTCCTTCTAAGTGAAAACATCAACAGCGCCCTCTCTAACCATCATCAAATTAGTCAAAGACAATAGCTTCTATCTGCTATGAATGGAGAAGATCTACTTCAAAATATTCCAAAAATGACAGAAAATGAACCCAACTGTTGATGACCAGTTTTTAATCATCTCTCCATTAGGCTAATGAAAGAGAATTGTTAGTTTCCCGTCACATTTTTTGGGGTCAGTGAGTAGGCGACTATTTCATTATTCATTATTCATTATTTTTGAAACATTCATTTTTTATATAATATGTGCCCAAATACGTGTAGCGTATAGAACCAAGAGTGTATAATTGTGAATGGGGGCATAACTATGTCCTTACTACAATACATAAATGAATTCCAGACCATTTTGCATACAAAGTCTTGTTTATTTTAAAACTGTCTTCCTCTTACTGCTTTTCAGAAGATTTTTCATACTAACAATCGCTAAAAATGTAGAAAAAATAATTGTCATATGGACGGATTGGTATGTCGAGTATTCAATTGACATCGTATTTGTACTTATTTAGTGATGAAATACGATATAATTGTGTCAAATTGGCTTATTTCTTCTAAACAAACAAATAATGAAATATTTACCAAATAATGAAATATTCACACGGGGACCAAAATGTGAGTCGGTCGGGCGACGGGAAACTAACAATTCACTTTCATTAGCCTTATGTCGTACCACAAAAAGCTATTAGAACATTTATGCACAAAAAAATATAATTTCAGGATATATTTTCGAGATATTTAGGGATTACTTTTTGCTTTTCAAGAAGAGATAATGCATAGAAATGAATGAGACTTTCAAAGCTAAGTCAACACATCCTTCAAACCAAAATCTATTTCACCCATCAACCCTGGGATCTTACCTCTTTCAGCTCTCTGAAGTCTTCTATGCTTCCCTGCATGATGGCGATGTCTGGCATCCAATTCTGATAAGCCATTTGTTACATGTCTTGATTTCTGACCATGACCATGACCTATATACATTGACAGTTGATAAAAAATTGATAATTTGTATTGTAATCAAAACAGGCTGTTCCAGTTAGACTCCATACACCTTTGATGGAAGGTATACACTTAATCTTCCACAGAGGGAGGGTGAATTCCAAATAGGGTTACCAGCCCCGGGGGGGGGGGGGGGCACTCAGCTTTTTTGGGGATAGGGGTGTGCCGACCAGGGTCTCAAAAGGGGGGGGGGGGTTTTATGACCAAAATAGGGTCTTAGGAACTGAGTTTTTTTCTCAAAAAGTAGGTCTTGAGAACTGGCCTATAGTTCAATTTTGATTAGCAAGAACACAAATTTTCAATATTTTTGGTTTTAGAACACAAAATGTTCGAAGAATTGGGGCTTTGGAACGCAAAATTTCACGATTTTTGAATTTTGAATAAAATTGTGGTCTTAAAAGAACTGATGCAGGCTCCAAAGGGGGGTCATAAGAGCTAGCAGCAGAGGGTGAAAAAGAGGGTCTTCAGCGCGGCATATACCTGTACCCTTTTCCAATGTCAGTGCCCCCCCCCCGGGTTACCAGCATGGGTGACTCTATTTTGAAGTCCACATGGGAGATAAGGTTATGTTTTCCATATGGGTGTATTGATAACTGGAATAGTGCAATGCTCTTTAAACGTCCACAAATGAAGCTCATCACAGAGATAAACACTGTGGCAAATAAATAAACAAGTAAATTAGTGATGTTTAGTGCAATTCATATATATGGTAACGCTGTCTCTGATTTTGTCCCCAATTACACTCTTAACCCGAACCAGTAAAGCTATGTTTTTCGTGCGTATCGGGGGGAGGGGGGAAAAGTACTATCTTTTTGACCCGAAAAATCACCAAGCACCCCCCGCGATTCGATCGCGGGACCATCCGCACCCCAGTCTGTCCCCTACCAACTGAGCTAAGCTCCCAGCGCATATGCCGGCTAAGAATTCCCGCCGACATATGCCTGGGGTAGGTGACGTCATCGAGGCAATGCCAGCACCACGTGCGCGGAGATAGTTTCTGGCAGTGAGATTTAGTGAGATTCAGTGCGGTAAGGGTTATTGGGCCAAATTTGTATTTTATCGGTAAATTGTACCATAGCGAGAAGTAGTAAATACATTTCTATAACCAAATATGTACACATAATTTAAAAAGATACTGCCATTCACACGGCAGTGGCTTTTTTCGGTGCCTATATTTCCCGATTTCCTGATGGTGCCAGTTCAGGGAAGTGAGAGAAGAGAGCGTGTATTGTCACCGCGCATTTTACAGGCAGCAGAAACAACCCGGTTGGCGGTGACACCCATTTTCAATGCGGGGGAATAAAGCGTGGCGATGCGAGTTGTTCGGCAGAAACACGCTCATAGCCCATTTAATTGCTCTTTTTCTTTGCTTTAATTTGATATCAAACTAATTTTGATTGGTTCTATCATATTCATGGCAGGGGTTTTGCAAAACAACAGCCAATGGTAGGACCTGTTTGACATTTGTCGTCAAACCGGAAGCGTACATTTCCAGTGTGGAATATCGCTCGTTCTTTCGGATATGATCTATTTTATTTCTCTGACAATTCCCGACTAAATCTGAATGTAACACCTTTAAAGATGTCATAAATTCAGGTTATATTGGTTATATTAAAATCAATTTCAATTCTGTTTTGTTCTTTTTATATGTTGAGTTCATTCTCATATTGCCCAAGCACTTATAAAACTCGCCCATTGCTTGTGTGTTGGATTTCGATCACGACAGGAGCATGCGCAGATGCGATTTTTGTGTAAGTGGTCTGTGATTTTGTCAATATTATATTTTTACTGTGATTTGTCGATCTGCATTAAATGCAAAAAGAAACAACGCCCCCGGCTGGCCTCGAACCACCAACCTTTCGGTTAACAGCCGAACGCGCTAACTAATTGCGCCACGGAGGCGGTTATTTACTAGGCTGTTTTGGTTTGTCATGTTCACCCGTACACTTCCCCGTACACTCCCTTGCAAAGCCGGGCATCGTTTTTTCTCAAATGTTGCCTGCATATTGTAGTTGCTGTGTACTTAAATACATGTGCTGTCTGTTGAACTTGGAAACAACGTTTAATTTGAACTGTCTATTTTCAATAAAAAAATACTCCAATACGGGAAAAAATTCACAAAAGCTCACAGACAACAAATAAGCACATCATTTTACTCGACCTAGAATTTCAACCTTACAATTTTGGCGTTCCGAAAATATCGATGATGTGAGTGACGTCATTTAATGAGCGGCGCCCTTCACGAATTAGCTCATTAGCATAATTTATGTCCGTGAAATGTATCACGCAGTTTGATAAGTACCAAGTAGAGAACTCCCCTGTGTCCAATAATGGTATCGTCCAAGTAATTGATATACCACATACCGCTTTGTGTGCTTGTATCTGAACCCACAGCAGCCTTGATGATCTTCCCACATCGCATAACATTTTGGCCTGTAACCATTTTAAACATGGAACCATGTATACAACTTGAGACATTTTGCGCTCAATTGTCACAACCCTAGCACACATAATACTGCAGTGATTAGAGATTGAACAGCACCCACAATAAGCTAGAGTCCTTTATGAACTCTTCCCATTGTTCAAAATGCTAATTGCTTCATTGTTTTGATTTTAAAAGAAGTATGGGGACTCAGCAACACTTGTGAAATGTGATGCCTGAATAACTCCATACTAAATATATCTTTATCAATGAGATTGCCAAAACAGTTAGTCTGGTGTAGCATATGAAGAGTTTTTTCCAAAAGGCGCTTACTCCATAAAAATGAAATAGGAGAAAATCAATGTTTTTTAATATGAGGATGTTGCACTTCTTGATTAAGTTTATTTTCTACCCAATGAAACATACCACATGTGGAAGCTTAAAAACGTGTTTGAATTCATTTTATTATTTCCACTGTATTTCCTATGTTTTTCTTTATTTTCGGAAAAGAGTGGAGTAAGCTCCTTTGGAACAAAATTGTCTCGACCAATTTTCAGAAACCACTTTTCCATAAAATCTTTACTTAGAAATAAAGTGCACCTAAAAGACATTGTCAAATAACATTGAAAACAGAAAACCGTATTCAAATACCTCTTAAACTTTTTGAATTATGATATTTTGTTATTTCGTGAGAAAACTGTAATTTTTGACAATTTTTCACATATTTTGAAATAACAACAATTTTGTTTATGTGCAATTTTAAAAACAAAAATCACAATAATCTTACGTTTTTTTCATTGAATTTTATTAAGGAGATTCATATCAATGTTCTACCACCATAAAAAAACCATATTTCTACAATTTTGGCCTTAAAATATTGAATTATATTCAAATTTCCGGGAATTTCCGGAAATGTTCGCAAATTTCCGGAAATTGCCGAGGGTCATAACTTTGGACCCGAACATGCTACAGATGTAGACCAAAGGTTAAAAGTTGTATTTTGTAACTCTCTTTCATATTCTGCACCTAACTCATTTTTTTTTAAAAGTGGAGTAAGCGCCTTTTGGAAATAAGCTCTTCATATAGTGGCCACGCTCTAGGGCTTCCAGGTTCAATTCCGCAACCAACCTATATGATTATCTTACGTTTTTTTCATTGAATTTTATTAAGGAGATTCATATCAATGTTCTACCACCATAAAAAAACCATATTTCTACAATTTTGGCCTTAAAATATTGAATTATATTCAAATTTCCGGGAATTTCCGGAAATGTTCGCAAATTTCCGGAAATTGCCGAGGGTCATAACTTTGGACCCGAACATGCTACAGATGTAGACCAAAGGTTAAAAGTTGTATTTTGTAACTCTCTTTCATATTCTGCACCTAACTCATTTTTTTTTTAAAGTGGAGTAAGCGCCTTTTGGAAATAAGCTCTTCATATAGTGGCCACGCTCTAGGGCTTCCAGGTTCAATTCCGCAACCAACCTATATGATTATCTTACGTTTTTTTCATTGAATTTTATTAAGGAGATTCATATCAATGTTCTACCACCATAAAAAAACCATATTTCTACAATTTTGGCCTTAAAATATTGAATTATATTCAAATTTCCGGGAATTTCCGGAAATGTTCGCAAATTTCCGGAAATTGCCGAGGGTCATAACTTTGGACCCGAACATGCTACAGATGTAGACCAAAGGTTAAAAGTTGTATTTTGTAACTCTCTTTCATATTCTGCACCTAACTCATTTTTTTTTTAAAGTGGAGTAAGCGCCTTTTGGAAATAAGCTCTTCATATAGTGGCCACGCTCTAGGGCTTCCAGGTTCAATTCCGCAACCAACCTATATGATTATATATGGCTGTTTTTTTGTAATATACACATTCCTGCAGCGTTCATAGTTTACCTCGCTGGATCTGAACAAAACAAAAGCCCTTATTACATATTTTGTAGTATTATGGGATAAACGCTTCGGCTGCTATGATCGGAACCCTTGTATCTGAACACACACACTCTGCTTGGACAGCACTGCAGTGTGCCAAATCTTTTATGAGACAATTGACCCTAAACGTTACCATATGGTGTGCATGCTCATATCTGTGCATAGACTGACATTCTTCTTTGATCATGCAGGAGGGACAAATGCCATCGCGTCGTAGTTATACACGCAAAATTACAATGTAATCACATAAAGTCACCTCCTAACTTCTCAACTTGAGTTGACATTAAATATACAACCATCACAAAAATACACAAAATCAACAACATGTTTTTTTCTTGGAGCTATCTAGAAAGTGTGAAATTTAGTATAATATTTGTAGGTTTATTAATAAAAAATAATCAAAACTAGATCTGTTTTATATATGGTAAAACTAATAGCTGTGTGGCAAGTGTTTTAACACTTGCTACACAGCAAGTAAAGGCTGCCATAAAAAAGAGTGCAATAACTCACAATTGACTGCACAATGCATGTGCTTTAAACAGCTGAACGACCATCGAATGATAGATGATTGACTCGGTGTGATAAAGCGTTACATCACTTGTCACGCACAATGGACCGAGTTGCCGGCTGATGTTTAACACTTCCCACGCGGAAGTGGTCGTCTGCAGACGACAGTACCAAAATATCTCAAAATGTTTCAAAAATGTAAAAAATATTGAATTTCATCACCATATTTAGAATCACCATGAGTAATGCATTAAAATAGGTACACACATGCCTAATATTGGTTCAGTAATCCTTGAGATAGACTTTGAAAATTGGGAACAGTTTTGGAAAAATCTGTTTTGTATGGTAAAACTAATAGCTTTGTGGCAAGTGTTAAGTAAAGGCTGCCATAAAAAGGGACATAATATTAAACAGCTGAATAAGAGTTTATGGAGCAGCAAACGACCATCGAATGATAGATGATTGACTTGGTGTGATAATGCGTTACATCACTTGTCACGCATAACGGACCGAGTTGCCGGCTGATGTTTAACACTTCCCACGCGGCAGTGGTCTGCAGATGACAGTGCCAAACTATCTCAAAATGTTTCAAAAATGTAAACAATATTGAATTTCATCACCATATTTAGAATCACCATGAGGAATGCATTGAAATAAGTACAAACATGTATTGGTATAGTATTGGGATTCAGCAATACTTGAGATCGACTTTGAAAATTGGGAACAGTTTTGGAAAAATCTGTTTTGTAAAACCGAGTAAAACTAATAGCTTTGTGGCAAGTGTTAAGTAAAGGCTGCCATAAAAAGGGACATAATATTAAACAGCTGAATAAGAGTTTATGGAGCAGCAAACGACCATCGAATGATAGATGATTGACTCGGTGTGATAATGCGTTACATCACTTGTCGCACATAATGGACCGAGTTGCCGGCTGATATTCAAGGGATGTCTTCCTCAGGTGTACTTTGATCAGAAATACCTTTGTATCATTAATGGGAGTGATGGACTTCCTTAGAGTCAATTATTTCCCTCAGAGAAGGCCTCGTTGAACATTTTTTCAGTCCGTTTTACAAAGAACCAAATAGAAAATGTTTACACATTTTTATTCTTTTAATGTAATCTTGCTTTGACCGCCTTTAACGCTTTCAATGCGGCTATTACTATTAGTTTTACCATTATACAAAGCAGATTTTTGAAAACTCCTTCTCAACTTTCAAGGTCTATCTCAAGGATTACTGAACAAATGTTTCTAACTTTTAATCTTTTATTAAAATAATATTGCTTTGACCTCCTTTAAATCAGTCATGTGCAGCAGATTGCTCCGTAATATGATGCGTTTGAAAAACTATGAGAAAAAAACCTTTTTATATTATGCACACAAATGTAACCCAAGTGCGCGATTTTGGCATTCGTATGCATCACCCAAACCATGCAGAATGCGACCTGTTGCATTATGTGAACGAAATGTGTGACAATGCTCTATCAATTTGATGCTATAAGGAGGCTCACCAGTTAGTAACCGAGTGAACTATAGTAATAAATGGATCTATCTATTCTGGTGTCACATAAAAAACCTTGTTCTAAGTAAAAAACACATCTCAAATCATCTTTTTCCCAATAGAGTAAACATACCTTTTCGTTTATGTAACGCCTCCTGAAACTTATGATAAACATCCAGGGATCTGATAGAATCCAGATCACTGTTGATGGTCACTGTGTCAAAATTTCTCACAGGCACACCGGCTACCTGTTTGATGATCATGCCACGGAAATGTCGCTCAAACTCCTCTGTTCGGATGGATTCTGGATCGCTTTGCCCACCGCTGTAGGGTTTATTTCTCACACTGCTGGAAGACTGCACGTTGAGATCTACGGGAGGAGGGGAAGACGGAATGACGGTTAATTTGCTGCTTCTACAGCGACGGAATAATCTACGAGGCATTGTGATGGTGGTATGGCTGTTGCGGTGATCACTCAATTAGGATAGAGGTGCATGCTACAGCTTGTATGCTTCAGGCGATAATGATACTTTAAGTTGCTCTACAGTATCATACATACACTATGTAATAAACTTGCAAGATTTGTCTATCCAAACGTTTGGTATGACTTACAACCTAAATCTAAATTTCCGAGCCATTGAAGGCCTCTGAAACCCTAAACTTTTAGTTATAACAAGACAGCCACAAGGAGAGATGGTTCACAGATACATAAAAATGGTAGTCAACCATCAACAGGGCCATTGACCAATGACAAGGCATACACACATACTTTCATGATAGAGATAGAAAATGTCTTGCGCTCAAAGCAATATTGAGCTTTAAAAAGCCTTAATTTATGCACACTTTTCATACTGGTCTAATTCCTAATGGCAGCTTACAATGATTGATCTAAGTTGTGCCTGGTTATCGTAGCAATCTTGAACTCTCCCAATGCCTAAATTTAGCAGGGGCAGGTTCAAGGTAAATAGTAATCAAGTGCACAGAATAATAATATTCTGATCTTTGAACTATGTTTGTGTGTGTGCGTTAATTTGTATATTGTTTGTCTAGCTTGTCTTGCAAGTAAAACTACAAGTTAAAGAACTTTACTTAACCCCTTGCAGACGACGATTGCAAAAGTTCACAAAATGTTTCAACAATTTCAAAATCATTAAATTTCATCACCATATTTGGAATCACCATGCGAAATGCATTAAAATAAGTACAAATTGCCTAGTATTGGTTCTGTTATTCTGAGATAGACTTTGAAAGTTGGGAAAGCTTTCTTAACAAATCTGTTTTGTATATAATAGTTAAACTAATATAGCTGCGTGGGATTAAGTGCCAATGCAAAATACACAGACATTGCTGATAGGTCTTAGAAGCACCAATCACTCAAATTGTTCATGGTACCTCTACAAAGCCATTCTTTGCCAAATACACCCATCAAAATATGTAAGTTCCCCCCTAACATATACTAGAATATTTCCAAAAATATTTGATGCATTTAAATAATTTTCAGCTAGAAAGATGCACCCAATTGTTAGGCACATTTTGATACCAAATTTGTTGGCCTTGAGACAATGCAATGATAAGAAATTGTGCCATTTACCAATTTTTATACAGAAAAAAAAGTGGCACTAAATCTCACTGGCTATGGCTGGTTTTGTCCATAAATTAACAGACATTTTCTTGGTGGATTTTCGTGCACAGACATGGGAATCTACCAATCAATTATGTGTGGCATCATTTCAAGAAAATAATAATAAGCAGATCATAATTATGTGTGTGGCAAGTTCGTCTGATTATGAGTGACATGGAAATTTGGTCCGATTATGAGTGACATGGCAATTTGGTCCAATTATGAGTCACACATAATCAGACCATTTTGCCACGTCGCACATAATCAGACCAAATTGCCATGTCACTCATAATCGGACCAAATTGCCACGTCATTCATAATCAGACGAACTTGCCACACATAATTATGATCTGCTTATTGATTTTCTTGAAATGATGCCACACATAATTGTTTAGTAGATTCCCATGTCTGTGCACGAAAATCCACCACGAAAATGTCTGTTAATTTATGGACAAAACCAGCCCTAGCCAGTGAGATTTAGTGCCACTTTTTTCCCTGTATAACAATTGGTAAATGGCACAATTTCTTATCGTTGCATTGTCTCAAGGCCAACAAATTTGGTATCAAAATGTGCCTAACAATTGGGTGCATCTTTCTAGCCTAGCTGACAATTATTTAAATCCATCAAATATTTTTGGAACTATTTTAGTATATGCTAGGGGGAACTTACATATTTTGATGGGTGTATGTTACTCTGTAATGGCCAATGATCTCCCTGGGTGTAGGGAAATTTCCCATATATCTTACTGCTTTTAAAGGTGTGATGGAGTTAAGGGGGCTTTATTTTTATTTAGTTGAAGTTAAGTGGTTACACCTGGTTTCTAGACATTGAAATTGGGTGGTTATTCTTTAGATTCTTTAGAGTTAATAATTAGGGGTTTATTGTCAAGTTGGTTTAGTCTTCTTTGTGGAAATTATTGGTGATGGGTTTTATATTGCTTAACAATAGGTGGTGGCACTTAAACTCGTACCAGATAATCTTTACTCATTTATGCACCTGCAACATAGATAATCTGACAGGTGCTCATCAAGCCGACAATCATGTCACTTGCGTTTCATAATATTATTTTCACTTACTGTTTGGAATTCAACGGAGGAACACCTTTAGTTCCTATGCATCATCGAGATATACCGATTAAAGTTAAATGTCTACAGTTAAGTCCGGAGTCCTGTGTTGTCCATTATTATCTTACAACGCCTTATATTATAGGACTTCGTCACAAAAGGTTTAGTTCAGGCAGTTCAGAGCTTCTTTAAAGGAATACCGTATATGGTAGGAAAATAATTATCTAATTGTTTATTGACAATTTTAATTGAACACAGAACTATAATATCCAATAAAACAAATCAAAACTGCACATCCCCAACCTGTGATTATTTGAAATTCGCGCCCGGTTGTCTGTGGCGATGACGTCATCGTCACTAAAACCGCCTCATCAGCAACAGGTCGGTGGACAGTATCACGCAGGAATTCAATGCATAAATCGATAATATCAATATTTGAAACAGAGATGCTGACATCTCGTAAATCTTTCGTCATAGCTTTGATCAATATGGCGACGTGCATGCATGTGATTGTTTTCTTTCTAAAGCCGATTTTGTCTTTACGCGGTACTTTTAAAAACTTAAACCTTCAGAAGGTGTCTGTATAATAATAAAGCTACATATCTGAACGCTAAAGTTCCATGGCACGGATTTCCTTTAACAATAGCTGATTTCATCTATTCTTTATCGCATCAAACATCCAAAATGAACGCTGTATGAATTAACCACATCAAACAAACACATGTGACTTATCATTCTAAGATCTTATTGATTTACGGAGGCTTTGGAACATGCAGCATACCACATGCAAGAGTTCAATACCCAGAGACACAACCAGTAGTGTAAGCATGAATAGGGACCAGAACATGGGTCTTTATTTAGAATGACTGGTAAAAAAACAACAACACAAATAAGCACACACAAACATAAAATAACAAGCAAGCAAGCAAGCAAGCAACCAGGCAAGCAAGCAACCAAGCAAGTAAGTTAACAAGCAAGCAACCAAGCAACAAACAATCAAACAAACACAAATAAAAAACAATTATAAACCAAACAAACAAATAATTTAAAACCAAACAAAACAAATAAACAAACAAAGACCACAATACACCAATATGCACCTGAATGTCTTGGGATGACAGCTGCCTCAAACAATCCTTCGTAATCCTCTGTCCGGATGGAATCTGACCCAACATCACTCTCCCTGACCTCCTTCTTCAGATACATATACTCCGGTAAACCACTGCTGGGTCTGCCAGGTACCGAGTTAGACTTGCGATGTTTTCTGGATTGAGGGCGCTTTTTCGGTGACTTCTTTGTAGTTTCATCTCCAGAAAGTTGTTCTGCTTGAGTTGTGTGTAGCTTCGAATTAGAAACTGGAATTTGGTGGTTTGCTTTAAGAGGCCCGTGTTCTGATTTATGGATGCTACCTTTAGACGATGTTCTTATCTTAGACGGATGCAATCTTGGTGAAGGCAACACAGCCACAGGGGTTGCTCTTTGAAATCGGAAGACGCGTTCAAAATCTTCCGTTGCAACAGATTCATCATCGCTGTCATATTGTCTATTTCTACCACGAGAAGATGGTGTAGCTCTTTCTACTGCTTCATTCTTCTCACTAATCCTTGCATGTCTACCTACAGAAGATGTAGTGGAGGATGGTCTACCATTGGCAGACGTCTTGGAGGAGGCCCTACTTTGTACTGAAGAGCTATAGGATGGTCTACGTTTAGCAGACATCTTATCGGATTGTCTGTCATTTGTACTAGAGGATAGTCTTGCTTTGCCAGACATCTGTCCTGATCTTTGAGAGTCTAATGTCAACTGAGATGAAGCACTTCTAGATCTAGCCCTGTGGGATCTCTTCACCTCAATATCAGATGATGCTTCACGAGTTTGCATCATGCGATATCCCTCCTTCGTGCTATGTACCCCTGTTTGTACAGCTTCGTTGTCATCATCTGTTGCTATGTTGTTCTCAACTCGTTTGTACCTCACTTTCTCTGAATCACTTGTTTTGGATTTACTATTATAATTGGAAATGATTGTTTCTGTCAATTCCATATTGTCACGGTTACGACTAGGGGAATCAATGAACGTGGATACATCTGGATCTACATGCAAGCAAGCAGGAATACAACACAAAATGTAAGCATTAGCATCACAATTATTGCAACATTGATTAACACAACACAAGGTGAGTGACTTGATCCCTACATCAAAATTGAGTTTTGATATTAGATGAAAAGCCCATAACTTTCTTATAACCTTTGCGAAATGTAAGGCCTGAAAGAAGTTTCCTTTCGATACAATAACCAAAAAGTAGCAGATCCCCCTTTTTTTAAAAGTGGTATACCAATTCCGGGGGTGTCACTCAGGTAGGGATGTGCCGCTAGCAAAATAAAAATTGACCCAAACATTTACCATTTTTCAGGGGGTGAACCCATATGTTTACCAGAGACCCATCATTTCCCTACATATTTGACAGATTTTGCTAAAATGTCTGTGAAAAACAGCAATTTTAAGGATTTTAGACCCATACATTTACCAAAAATGGCTACGAAATGACCCCATTCATTTACCAGACGGGTGAAAAATGGGACCCTATTTGGCGGCACATATCCACTAAAGTGCCTCCCCCGGGTACCACACATGAAGTTTGTAAACTGTTCCATATGAGCAAATTCTATGAACTTTTGCTTCAATCATTTGAATCAGTGGAGTCATTTGCACTCAAATTTTGGAGTAAGTTCGTTCCATGTAGAAAAGGGCAAATATCAAGAGAATAACTTGGGTCATTCACCTTAAAGCAATATTATCTTTTTCAAACTTTTACATATACTTTTTTCTCTCTTATAATGAAGTTTGACTATCAGGAAAGACATTCCTGGACTCACAGATTGATATTGACTGTATTTTCTGTAGAAAAAGCTCATAAATTTACTTAATCACAATGGAAATCTGTCTTCGATTTTCTTCATAAATAGTGAATTCCATATTATTGTGTTCCACTTGTGTACAGTTGCGTTCGTATCCAGAAACACTGTTAATGGCGTTAACATGGTGTAAAACCATGGAATTCTATTTATGAACCAAAAAACACTCTGGAAAATAAGTTGTCTGGGTTATTTTAACCCATTCAAACCATGATTTTGAAGTAATTAGGAAGCATATTGCCCTGTATCTTACAAGATATTTTAGTTTCATGTTTATACATCTAATTTGACCAAAATATTGCATTTCTAGGAAAAATTCATAGATAGAGATGAACCATGATATGCCTTTAAGTAGCAACAATAATCAACATAATTAAAACAATTTTAGCAACAATAATATGTAAAAAGGGGGCAAGCAACAGCACAACACATTTACTGTAAAAAGTGGTAATTTTTGCGCTATTACATTTTCGCGCTTTGACGATTTTCAGCCATTTCGCTTGTTTTTAAATTTGTGATTTGAAAATTCATTACAAAGACTTATACACAAAATAAATATGTTTGCGGTTGCTAGCGCGAAAATATCCAAGTTTACAGTATTTCAAAATCAAATGGCATCATATCATAATTTTCAGATTGCAACCTAAAAAGTAATTTCTTTCTTTTGCGATAAAACTCAGATGAAAATGAAAGACTGCCATTTATAAAATTGAATAGGAAACTGAACATTGGTAATTTCTGCATGATCAATCTTTTGGGTTTTTTAGATTTTCAACTGTTCTGCATGTTTTTAAATTCATGATATGTAGTTCAACAACTCCCCCATACCTTAAGTACAGTAACAAAGCGTTGTTGATTTGAGATAAACCCACTGTTCATATGCAAATTACTAGGATAGCGAACCTTATTTGGAAACCGCAAAATTGTAAACAAACAAAAATGTTCGCACAAATTTGTTCATTTTTTCGGCGTATAAATGCATTTCGCCATGAAATCCTTAAAGTTAGCAAATAGCTTTATATACCGAAATGTAGCTATACCCCTGAGGAAAATATTCTTGGCGAGGGCCATATGTAAAGGTTCACTTCTAAAGCCACAATTTTAGCCGAACCATCGCTACCTGAGCGCAAGAGAATCACAATTTTTGCATCATCGCGGCGAAATGTGTTCGCTTTGATCTCCAGGACCGTATCACTATTGAAACGGAGGGGTGTGTTTTGATTTTATACAAATATTCTATAAACATGTATCAAAATGTGTTGTGTAAATTAAACGCATTCTTGATTTAATTTTTCTCCGAATGTTAAAGGTGGTGTGAGAATAAAATGCTATTTACAAAATATTTTTAATTTCACAATTACTTCTCTTCTCTCATGTTTACCTTTTGTAACCCAGCCCATTCTGAAGTTCAATCGCCCATTTACGGGGAACGGACGATGTCCAAATAAGGGCCTAATTATAATAAACGTAAACCTTTTTTTTCTCAATTTTTAAAGAGCAGCTATTTTTTTAATGTCAAATTAAGCCTATTAAAACAAGTTTTGTACTTGTTTTCATTAATTATCCAAAACGATATTCACATTTGAATGATGTAAATATGTTTGGTCGTTGTTGAACGGGGTTCAACAAGGTCTTCGTCGTTGTTTATCTTGAATCGACAACGGTAAGACGGGTTTATTTTGCGCCGCCACACAGACCTATACGCATAAGAAATATATCTGTGTGTTATTATTTTTTGCGGCAGCTTGGTCGAGCGCGAAAATAAATTTAGCATGGAAAATGTCCACTTTTTACAGTAGATACCTTAACCAAATCATGTTGAGCAACAATAGATCTTGCAATCAAGGGTCAAGATTTGTACCCCTCGTGCCCAGTAATGCTTAAAAATGAAATGACGGATCGCTGATATTTTGCCCAAACCAGCGCTCAGTTGACAATCGGGAAGCTTACCCAAAAACATCGAATTTTGATCTGACAATATTTTTTGTTTAAAATCGGAGTTGAGAATGTTGTTTAAATTCTCCACAATTCATAAGGCCAAGTAAAACAAAACAACAGTTGATCGTCCGGACTTTTCAAAAAAAGGATGAGGGAGGGCTTTTTATTTAATATTTGTTATATTTTTCAAAGATGGCCGCCTGCTTTTTGAAGTAAAGATTTTACAGTCTAAGCCTCTTTACATTGTATATGGTCACGCGTTATGAACTCGCCTCCCAATAGGGTGGTGCCGTTACCTTTTTTAGCTTCATGCTGTCATTTTCCTCAAATATTTTTAAAATCACAAAAGCTATCTCAACAAATTTGGTATCATTTTAAAGCCCTAATAACAAGCTATCTGCCTGCCAAATGGCATTGGTATAGCTAATACAGAAAGGGAGATACAGCTGTTTGATGTTTGGGGACCAGGGGTGGTGCTGGAAGGGGTGTTTCTGGAAGGGGTGCCGCCTGTACAAACTCAATGGGGATAATCCCATGCTTTGTTCTTTTTACAATAACTAGTCATCCCCTAATGTTAAAAACACAATTTTGGTCCCATTTCAAAGGATATTTAGTAGTCATTAAGTATGTGGTTCAACAGACTTGTCAACTATTATTAACAACTAATTAATTATGGATAAGACAATGATCATCAGCTTTCTTCCTATTCGCTACACAGTCAACATGAATAATCAGCCTCAATTTACCGGATTTATAAAAATGACTATAACAGAAAAAGTTTTCAACCTATGATAGCAAAAGTATACATTTTTGGAAAGCTTGTAACTAGAGGAATTCAGAAATGCAGTTTATATCAGGGAAGGGTTCATCCTTAAACAAATATTTCTGAAAATTCTAAAAATATATAAAATAAAAATTTGAGATATTCACTAGCCGGTATAATTACCATACCGACGTAGTAACTTTGACAAATATATATCATCTAATGGGTAATTTCATGAGGAATTCAAATATGTAAACAAAATAATGATAGGGATAGGTATACAAAATATATGGATCTCAAATTAAAAATTAAAAAACTCTGATATTTTCCGAACATTTCCGATCATACCATTTTAGTTCTTGGTCGTACTATAATTTTAATGACATATTTGGTTTCCTCATGCAATTTCCCTTCAGAAAATGTATACTTTTACTACCTCAGGGGGGTATACAAGCAAATATAAATGTGTAAAGTTAAATTCATGTAGCGAAAGCCAAAATCAGTGTGTAACGCGAAAGGAGGCGAGCTTAAAACACATGACCATATGCATTTATTTAATGTACAGATAAAGTTTTAATAAAGTTTTACTAGAGCAACTTAAACATTTAATAGTTTTACATGCAATTTTTCGAAAAGTTTTACTATTTTTTTTTTAAATCATAAAAAAATCAATGCGGCACGAAAAAAGGTAGCAGGCGGGGACAATCAACTGTTGTTTTATTTTACTTGGCCTAACAGCCGAGTTTTAACACAAAAATACTAATTTTTATCAGGGAAAACCAATCCTTATTGTTCACTTTGTCTGTGTACTACACCGATGTTATGATTGTGGGATTCCCAAGCCCCTTCCATGATGTAGCGACCTTGCAAAAGACGAGGTTACTTCTCAATTAATTTTCTAGGTCACGGAACATGTGCAATGAAATGCAAAAGGGAAAGTTACTTTTTGGCGCTTGTACCAATGATCATGCATGATCGATCATAGGGGGGATACTACTACCGTATACCAAACGAAAATATATGCCTTATTTGACTTAATAAATAGTACAGGGTGTCCCAAAAGTCTATGCACGACTTTGAAGCTTTGTATTTCACAAAATATAAGTCGTATTGAAAATATGAATACATATTTAGAAAGAGGAGATGTGGGAAATAATTTTGATACCAAACATTGGAGTAACATCCGTTTGTAATGCCACCCTAGAAGTAAAATATGTATTACTGCAAAAAAGTAATTTTATACTTCGGAGGAATAAAGTTCATAAATCCATACCTATTGAGATTTTAAAAAAATACGGGTAGAGTTGGTTACACGGAAAGTGATCTGTCAATTGTAATATTTAAAATTTTACATTACAGTGATATCATCATAATAACAAACTATATCACACATAATTTTCGTTTCTATAGTGAAATCTAATTTAAATGTTTTCCATGTATACAGAGACGTGTGCTAGTGCAAAAACACAGACCTAAACAATTGAATAACGTAACAGAAAAGTGAACACACACATCACACAGCTGTCAAACATGTTAAAATTTAAACTTAGCGGATTAGCGGATTATTTTAATGCTGCTTGAAGGCCTCATCGAAGGTTGTTTTACCCATTTAGAATATGTTCCTGTGTTCAAAAATGTATCCACCAACTTCAGAATGGATATTCTTCCTGGTGCGCGTTTCACTTTGAAATGTTTTCTGAACTTTTGTTGAGTAAGTTGAACTGAATGTGTTTCAGCGTAGAACCATACAATTTGTATTCGCTTATCTATGCTGTAAACCATCTTGATAATGAAGACTTTTGCTGTGCAATGTTGTCTACTACGCTTATGTATGTTGTGAGTGACCGAGTTTGGTAATAAATAACAAATTAATGTTGCAAGGTAAGCAGTGAACTGTGACTAATGCGCAACGTTGCTTTCATACCGTTAATTTGTGCGCACTTTTAGCAACAATGTGTGGACTTGGTATGGGTTGGTCTGGCACACGGCCAATGACTTTCAACCAGTTTTATAATGTTGTGGGTTCACCAATAGGGTTGTGTTTGGTATCAAATTAATTTCCCAAATCTCGTCTATCAAAATATGGTTAAATTTATACCATATGATTTATATTTTATGAGATATGACTCTTCAAAAACGTGCATAGACTTTTGGGACACCCTGTAGCTCCTGATTGCTTGCAATATTGCCATAAAATCTTTGTTCTGCCTTTGAAAAAGATTCTGCTAGGATCGAACGCTCAGGCCCCTTACAATCTTATATTTTAAATACAGGCTAGTGTTGTGAATAAGCACTTTCCAATAGCTCTTTTGAAACTTTAAAACAAAATCATCATACTTTTGACTTCCCTCCACCGGTTATATATGACAACATCCCACACTCGTCTTTCCTCAACATGACGTGGATAAGGTATCTACAAGTTATCTTTTCAACATCAGTCTATATAATGCTATAATCTACGGTATAAAAACCTAGTTTCCTTGCCTAATTTGTGCAGACAACCTTAAATATGGAGTGATATTAACATCGCTATGACAATTATTGGAGCGGTGTGTGCAAACATCCATAACAGATTGTAGGTAGCAAATGCTAGAGTACAGCCTTCACATGTCATTTAGTTAGAATTTCATTCAATGTCCAGGTTGACACCTTTATTGCATTACAATTCCATCATACATGTAGTAGCACATAATATAGGAGGTGCAATAGTTAAGGCAATATCACCTGACCCACTTTTTAAATTTTAATTTTTAATCATTTTTTGTGTGCAAATGTTTGCATTTTTTCCCCTTAATTTTTTCTTCTTTTTTTGAATATTTTGATTTTGTTTTGAAAATTTCGAAAGTTGCTGAAAATTACCCCAAATTACCCAAACTCAACTAACTCTAACCTTAACCCTTACCCTAACCTAAACCTGGCCCCTAATCCTGGCCCAAACCCAAACCTCACCATACCCCCAAGTTATAGGTATCGTACATATTCTAATGTAGAAAGACCTTGCCATTGTGGAATACTCTAATCAAATGTTACAATGTCGAATTTTTATTGATACACCTAATATACACGTGACGCAGTCCGACCCTTAAAACATCAGAGCTGCTTGTGTTGTTCCTCTATTCACTATTGATCTACAGCAGGTGCACAATTATTATCATCAAAATCATTAAAAATACACAAATCATGTATTTGTTTCTTCCTTCCATGTGCCCTTGGAATCAATCCATCAATAAATTCAAACCAAATTGTACAAAATGGTTTTCTTGACCTTAACACCTTTCATGCGGCAGTCGTCTGCAGATGACAGTTCCAAAAATGTCACAGCATTTGTCAAAAATGTATAAATTATTGAATTTCATCTCCACATTTCGTTAATGCATTCAGATTTTATGTGAATATTAGGTTGAAATTTGTTTTTATTTTGTTTGTTTTTTATGCTTTACTTCCTGAATATCTTAACACTTTCCACGCGGCAGGATTATGCAGACGACATTACAAAATGTCACAAAATGTTTCAAAAAAGTCTAAATTATTGAATGTCATCACCATATTTGGAATCGCCATGAGAAATGCATTGAAAAAAGTACAAACATGCCTAGTACTGGTTTAGTAATCCTTGAGATAGACTTTGAAAGTTGGGAAAGGTTTCTGAAAAATTGATTTTGTATATGGTAAAACCAATAGCCGCGTGGAAAGTGTTAACCACTCTACTATACATTACAATATTTATGATTTATCACTTACTTGTCAATAAAAAGCCATGTTTAGCTGCAGAGATAGTGGCATCTAAGATTATTTCCTGAAAATGTGAACATTTACTAGCAAATTGCCTATTTTATATGACGATTAATGAAATCTGATTGCCTGAAAATGCGATTCCATTTCCTGATTTCAGAGAATTTCCTTGCGAGGTGGCGCAGGTTAGAGCGCTCATATATAACTGCTGTGCTGCTGCTCACTTGGTGGATCGTTTAAGTTTGAGTTCGGGTGTTTGTTGATTTCAATTGACACACAAATTGCAGCGATTCCCATACAACCTTGCCCCCACACTTATAAAACTCGCCCATTGCTTGTGTGTTGGATTTCGATCACGACAGGAGCATGCGCAGATGCGATTTTTGTGTAAGTGGTCTGTGATTTTGTCAACATTAAATTTTTACTGTGATGTGTTTTGTCGATCTGCATTAAATGCAAAAAGAAACAACGCCCCCGGCTGGCCTCGAACCACCAACCTTTCGGTTAACAGCCGAACACGCTTACCAATTGCGCCACGGAGGCGGTTACTTACTAGACTGTTTTGGTTTGTCATGTTCACCCGTACACTTCCCCGTACACTTTCTTGCAAAGTCGGGCATCGTTTTTTCTCAAATGTTGCCTGCATATTGCAGTTGCTGTCGACTTAAATACATGTGCTGTCAGTTGAACTTGGGACCAACGTTTAATTTGAACTGTCTATTTTCAATAAAAAAATACTCCAATATGGGAAAAAATTCACAAAAGCTCACAGACAACAAATAAGCACATCATTTTACTCGACCTAGAATTTCAACCCTACAATTTTGGCGTTACGAAAATATTGATGATGTGAGTGACGTCATTTAATGAGCTCATTAGCATAATTTATGTCCGTGAAATGTACAAAGCAGTTTGATAAGTGCCCCATGCCTCCTTCAGACCGTACAGATTGAAGTAGGCATGATCAGCGCATCGTGATTCGGAAGTCACATAGAAATGATGGTCCTGTATATCGGAAGACCTATACCCGAGCACGTTAAAAATGTCACAGACTCCTTCGTAAAGAGTAGGGGATCATCCCGGGTCTATATTTGTACGCTCATAATTTGTATCGCAGTGCGACGTTGACCCAAGCGAGATTGGGGAGCTGTTAAAAAGGGTGATATTACAATCTAAGTGCTGATACTGTGTGCGCCTAGCCAGTAGTCACGTATATGAAGCGAAATGATTCTGACGATTTTCTTATGACAGTGAAATATTGGCAAGCGCTTCGAGAACTTGTTGTAAGGCTCTTTATAAGTACTATGTATTACTATTATTATTATTATTATTATCTCTGTAGCTGGTTTGCAAATAATTTTCCTGAGCAGAATTGTATTTATTTTTTGTAATATGGGGATTCCAGAAGAATAAAAAATGGAATATGAATTTCAGGAACCTCAATAAAATAAAATAAAAATGTTTTGGTTAGTAGCTCAAAATTTGTGAATTGGGAACTCATCTTTCTTAAATGAGGACTAAATGTTTGTTTTGCAGTTTTATATTTTTGTTTTATTTATTTATTTTTAAAGAAAGATCATAAGATGGAATTTAAAAATTGGTAAGAACTCAATTTTTACAAAGCAAAATTTTCAAAGCAAAATTTTGCAAAATGTTAAACAACTGAACTGTCAAGTGGGTTAACAGGGAATACTATGTCAATCACAGAAATGACATAGCAATACAAAAGCCATGCTTATGAAGTCAGAAACAAATCAAATGCCCACGCTAAAAGTCACTGACATAATGCTATGGACAAAATTCAAGCTATTTCATGTGAGCGTGTTTTGTTGTTGTTCACAGAGTTGCATCCAGATGCATGAAATGCGCGAACAACTGTTCACTAATCAGGATGCGCGGTAATTGTTCAAAACTTCCGGGTTTACGCACACATGCTCGTACGCATGCATTATTGGAATTATGTCTATAGCATTATGACGCCGACTATATGATGAGCTGATCTCCAACTTACCATACTTCTGTAAGACTTCTTGTAGTCTGATCTGCACATCATCTGATGTGACTGAGTCAACATCGCTCACCTCAATAATAGGAATCTTCATAGGAGCTAAAACATAAATATAATGGCATTTAAGTTTTAATCATATTTCAAGGCCGCATGGTGGGTTTTTTCCTTACATGAGTTGAGTGAAATTCACTTTACACCGTTTTAATACGGAATAAAGCAAAATTCACTAAATAAAATGATTTTTAAACAATCAACTAATTTAACTCAATTCATGTACGAAAACAATTGCTCCCCGGTCGATCATGTGTATGCTAAGTAAGTCTAAGGGATTCTTATATACTGTTACCAAAGATTAATCACGTCTCTTGGGAATCAGCTGTAAAGTTTCCAACTTCATGTATCTTCTTCTGTCCAGTGGAGCATATTCGAGTGATCACATCTTATTATCAAGAGTGTGTTTTGAATGTGTCTGACTACAGAACAGACATAATGAGACAAATTTGGCACTCACATATAAATGACGCTTCCATGATTGGTAAACGCACTGAAGTCAACGCATAAAAGTAATTAAACATACCTTTTTAACCAAGTTTAACAACCAACAACTTAACTAAAATTTTGCATCTTGAAGGTCAGCCACAAGACTAGCCACACTCATTCATCTTCTCTATATGTGGATTGCATCAATACTGATTTTAAATGAAACATATAGCTCTAATATTAATACTTTTTTCAATTTTGGCCAGAATAAACCTAGATCCAGACAGTGAGCTGTTGGTCATGCGGAATGGTACAATTAACTTGCATATCATGCTCTGTGAGGTTAACAACATTAGGCAACAAAAAAGGTCTGTCTCACATACATTTTGCAAAAAAGCTATGCTATATGACTTTTTTATTTTTATTTTATTTTTTATAGAAAATGAGCTATGCGAAATGTGGAAATTCTTATGTTATTTTGTTTTTGGCCCACATTTCTTTCTTTTTTGGCTGCGGCCAATTTGTTCAATTTCTTTTCTGACAACTAAAATGAAAGGCATTAATTGGGCTCAACGGGGAGACTTACGCGGCAAAAGTGGCTCCACATACTTATTTGTGAGAATATGTGAACAGACCTTTTTTTTCTTGGCCTTAATAAAGTCAAAAATAATAAAAATATCTAATCTGTACCTATTTTGGATTCAGTACAAAATGAAGAATTTTGAAGTATCAATCAGTAAATCAAATTGTATAACACAGCATCAGTCAGCCAAACCCGGGCAAAGAGTGATTGATGACTTGCCACGTACGATACACTTGATGCACAAATACCAATTGCAGGGAAATTAGGCAGTACCTGGCCGAACAGTGCGCGTGCAGTTTCTATAAATTGATGTAATGTGTTATTCAAAACATTAAACTGTAATAGTTTCGCATATACATACATGTACTTTATTTCACAAATTAAAAAAACCCTTCTATTTTAGGGGGCATTTAATTTCACGAATCTAGAAATGTTACTGGTATACTTTCAATGCAAAATTGTTAGTTTTGCGGGTATTTAATTTCGCAAATCCACACCCCTCTTGAAATTAGCGAAATTAAATCCCTCACAAAATTAAGTATATCCTAATGCTTAAAGAAAGTGGGGAATTGGGTAAATCGCTTTACAGGCAAATGTTGCTATCTGCAGGACATTTTTGTCTTAAAACATAAAATATATTAGAAAAGTGTGATATCTTTCAACATTTGTAATTGCGAAGGAAATTATGATGATATTTGTGAAGATTTCTAGCCCAGTACATGCTAGAACCACCTACTTGTAATTCTCTTGCTCTTTGTGGTTGATTGCTGCTTTTTGGAAGACTTTCTCTGGACATTATTATTCTCTTCAATCTCCTCCATATGACTACCAGACCCAAGACCTGTGTCCTCTGTCCCGTCATCGGTACCGTCTCTATGAAATACACCTATAAAAACACACACAAAATGTTTACAAACAAACAATAAACAAATACTGTAAAACCAGAAATGTTCGTGAGTTTAATTGTTCGCGAATCAGCATACTGGCCTAATAAAATTCACGGCATCAATATATTTCACGAACGTAAACTTTACAATGCACTGCTACAAGGTAGGTTGGAAATCGAGGCATGAAATCTTTGCGATTAAGTGCTCCATGCAAAAATTAGCGAAATTTAAATGCACATGAACATTTCTGGTTTTATAGTGAACAGAACTTTCTGTAATGCATTTTTGCGGTACCAGTCCCAGGAATGAATTAAATTAACAGTAGAGTTAAGAGGGGACTTAAGGAAGTTGTTTTTTTAAATTGTGAGTGCTGTAATTATTGATCTATGACTCAAATGTATATAAAAGTATACATTTTTGGAAAGGAAATGGATCAGACAATCCAAATTGCCATCAATTTTGACACAAATGTTGATTTTTGTGTGTGGAGAAAATCACAAAAAATCACTTATCGCTTGATGATGATGTAAAGACACTACCTTAGGGGTAATTTATTTTAAACCTAATCTAATATTTTTGGAAATTTTGACTAAAAAGTGCCAACAAATAAATAAAAAAAATCTCACTTTTTGGTCCAAAATTTCAAACAAATATTAGATAAGGTTATATATAAAAAAAGAATATATAAAAAAAGATAGATTGATCAATTGATAGATAATCATTAAATAGCCTAATCTTACCTGCTAAGTTCCTTCGGACATGCTGCTCAGAGTAATGCTCACGATGTTGAGCCTCCCCTGATCTTTGACCCCTCTCGTCTGATCCTGGTGTATTACTTGCGTTACTTTGTGGGCTTGCATAGTTTTCCTTAGCCATGTTCTGTATGTGACATAAATATAGGAATTACAATACATATATTAGTGGTAGGACAATTAATTATATGATTAATGATTAATATAAACATATTGATGATCATTTATAAACAAAAACACACAATATAAAATTCATATTGCTTTTGATCAGACTTCATATGAGGTGGAGAGATTAAAGATTTTCAACTTTTGTTATTGATTACAACAATGTGTTTATGCCTTTAATGTTTAATATAATTGGTTAAAAACATGTATGATGTGGTCAAATAGCTCTATTTCAGGTTCACATGATAATTTAGGATATGTTGGACGAAATCATATAAATTTGAGAAAAACACACCATAACTTTATAAATGAATGGTATAAAATGTACCATAACTCTAAATAACACAATACATATAGGTACTGTCAAAACTGGAGAATTATACAAACCTGGTATTACATTGGCATTGAATATAAAACAGTCTTAGTAGGAAACATTTTTTGTTCAAGACACATCTTTCCCGCATGGGTATTTGTTTTACCATATACAAAACAGATTTTTCAGAAATCTTTCCCAACTTTCGAATTCTATTTCAAGGAATACTGAACCAATACCAGGCATGTTTGTACTTATTTTAATACATTTCTCATGGTGATTCCAAATATGGTGAGGAAAATTAATAATGTTGATATTTTTGAAATATTTTGTGAAATTTGGAAGTGTCGTCTGCCGCATGGAAAGTGTTAAAGCCCATGAATGATTTGACCCAATTTGCACTGAATGTGTCTACATTTAGATTAAAGTCAAGGCCTCATCGATTGAGTATTCTGAATGGTTATTTAGACATGCATGGCCGGTATATAGAGAATGAAAAAATAAGAGCATTGCAATACACTTGAAATAAATAAATAGTTATTTTTAGATGTCCAATAATAATTGAAAAGTGTTTACACAATCCAAAAATGATGGAAGTGCATACAAGTAAGGCAAACAAAAAGGTTGGATTGCCCTTTCTAAACCAACCATGAAAATATTAAGAAATCAGGGTTTTTTTGGTTTTTTTAATTGATTGATTTAATTTTTTTTTTTTAAAAACAACAACAAAACACACATATTCAAAATTTGTCAGCTAAATTGTAACCCCTTTCTTGGTTTCCGAAATTAACCCAGAAAGTTTCATTTATTCTAAACAGAGAAATACATATTGAATGTGATCAATTTAACATATGAAAAAACCATGTAAATTCAGTAAATTATCATTGAAAATGGCAAGAGAAGTGTTGTCTGTTACAATAAAATGTAACAATAAAATAATCAACAAATACTTGGAAATTTATTTGGAAATTAAATTCAAAAGAATTACTGTTAGATTATATGCATGTGAATTATAGTTCAATCAGTTCCAAATTGGTGAGAAATATTTCGGTTTTTATCTCTCCGCGCAAAAGTAATCCAAGCATATGCGAGAGATTATGGCCACATGCACGCGGTTTTGACGGCATACACGCGTCACGCATATGATGCACAGTGCGCTTGTTGCATTCATCGCGCCTGCGTCCTTCTGTATTCATTCGCTGATGTTATGAGGATTCGCCAATTTGGAACTGATCAAAATATAGTAATGAAAATGGTAAACCTATGCATTAGTGGTAAACCTGAGATGCATTCAAAACCTACATGTTCTTATATCCATCATGCATACATGTACATGAAACATCTTTCATTACCAGATCACATACAAACAAACTGAATCAGTATTTCTTCCTTTTGAAATTAAGAATCTAAGTGAGGAGTAAAGAGTACAGATTCATTCAAATCCGACAGATATTCATACCTGGGACATTTAAACACAAACCAAATAATATTCATTCCTGTACAACTTTTTTTTGTGAATCACACTGTAGAGAGACAAGTTTTCCCAATCCCAATATGTTTTCAGTTTCATACAGCAAATTATTTTACCAGGAACATAAAGCTTCAAAAAAGGTATCAACACTTTTGGGACACTTTTTTTTCTAAATAAATTGAATATTCCCCATTTGGTATGTTTTTAACCCAGCTCTAGTACACCACAAGGCAACAAATTTCTTTTCCTACCCCCAAAATTCACCAGAAAGGTCACCCGACCCCCCCCCCCCCCCCCCCCCACCGAATTTGAACCACGGACCTCCAGCATCCGGGGCCCAGATCTTAGCCACTACACCACGGCTGTCAGTCGACACTCGGCCAGTATATTCGCCTCGTTATATAGCCTGGGTCCCTTTTGTAGCCCAAAAACCTGCACACTGGGTTCCGCCCAGTTGCTGTGTGGTGTAGTAGAGTTAGGGTTATTCCTACAAAATCCTGACCTTATTAATGATATGACTGAGTTCCGCATCGATATTATCCAGTATATAATCCACATGATTCAGGTTGACAACCCTCACATCAGCAGTCTCCATCTCATCAGGATCGGACGATAACGAACCAGGATCGCCTCCTTCCAGGGTCTCCTCGCCAAAACTATCAAGATATTCAAAGAACTCCGCATTGTCGGCATCAAGATCTTGTACGTCCATTGCACGGTCATCTTGTACAGGGTGAATAAAAAAAAGTGTATTCAAAATAAAATTATATATTTAAAATATTTCTAATCAGAATATGAAGACAACCAATGCTTGAATCAATAACTGCATGTATTTACTGTCATTCAGCAAAAAGAATCACAACATTTCACGGTACCGCTATCCAGTTATGACTATTTTGGTAAAGTTAGTGCATTTTGAAACCGAACAAAATACTGAGTATTGTACTCGATGGTGCCTGATATTTATGATTAAGTGGCTACATGCATGAGATACAATGGCTAATTAATAAGACAAAACAAACTTGCTCAGATATTATTTTTGTATAGTAAATGCAAAATAATGACAAAACAATGTCATTATTTTGTGAATTCAGCAGAGCAAAGATAAAATCAGGCTTTTGTGATGATCAGATTATATAGAGTGTGTGCCACTATTCAATAGTGAAATTCAAAAGAGCTTGATAGAGAAATATCACAAATCTTGGTCGCTTTTCAAAATGTACACTTTTATCTAATTGGGCATAAAACATGTTTTCCTCAATCAATTTCAACACACTAAAATTCATTTGAAAGCTAACGACAGCCTCTCTGCCAAAATAAATAAACTACAGAAATTTCTGCACAGATTTTCAGATATAAATTCCCAACGTTGAGTACACTTTCTTTTGACTCACCCTGTATGTCTTCCTCTTCCAATTCTTCTCCTTGGGAGTCAAATAACTGTTTACTGCTCCTTACGCTTCCCTCATCGCTACGAGAGAAGCTACTACCTGATCCATGTCCGTTGTCAACACTGCTGTCACTATGGCTTTGTCCAGACTGGTCTTTGGTGTGTCTTACTCTTGACCTATCAGGATGGGCTTTATATTTAGGCTGAACATCTTGGAAGCCATTTTCCTCTTCATAGTTTCCATCTTCAGTAGCTATGTAATCTAATAACGAATAGGATTATAGCATTGAATAGCAATACATCATACAGTGATACAAATCACAGTTCAATAGCAGTACTGTTTGAATATTAAAAGATGATGTAAAATTAAATGATTAAGAGTGAACCTACTTGTATCATTAATAATATTCAAAAACGTGTTGTCAATATTTTTATCATCTTAGAAAACCACCTGCTGAAATGGTTTCTTGTATAGGCAAAGAGACAAAACCTGTCTTTGTTCCAACCAACCATTTATTTGTATTTTCTTTTTTCTTTTTCTTTTCTGTGTGTTTATTGTTGTTGTTTTTGTTTTGCTTTTTAACTTTTGATTTCCTTAAATTTTGAAATATTTTGGAAAAATTATATATATTTGAGATTTGTTTTTCGAAAATTTACCAAAATGATCAAGACAATTAAAAACAGAAATAAAATAACCTGACTGGCCAACCTACATGTACCTGAGGTCAGTCAACCTGTTAAAACAGGTTTTTTAACCTAAGCTGACTCAGTACACTTATCTCATATCAAGTTTATTTCATTTGATCAATTTGATTTGTTGATAAATTTGCATTGACCATAATCCAGGGGAAGCTACCTATGTGCACCTGCACTTAGATTGAAATAGTCGGGCATTTATAAGATGAGGTTGATAAGGCAAAAAAAAAAGTTGACTTGCCCTTTCAGGGCCAGAGTCTGGGTCGGACGGTCAGATTTAAAAAAAAAAATTAAAAAAAATTAAACGGAAATACCACACAAAAACACGTTTTAAAGATGATTTTTTTTTTTTGATTTTTTTTTTTGGGTTGATTTTTTTTGGTTGATTTTTTTAAAAATCAAAAAAAAAAAAAAAAAAATCTATTTTTACTACTCAAAAACACGTTTTCATCTTATCTTTGAAAAAGTTCATCTGGATTGTTATTGAACATCTGAGATATGATTTCGTTTTGTACAAATCCAAAAAAATGTGAATAGGAAACACGATTTTTGGGTTACTGGATACTGCAAGGGGTCAACATTGCCCGGTGGGGTGGGGAGGGTTATTCAGGTCAAGCTTTCCGTCGAAGACAGCTATGTTTCAATAGTGTGAATTTTGCGTAAATAGGGACACAAATTGTAATTATTACCAGGATGTTCCTTTTTGGGGTCGGTAGGTCGGTAGGTAAAATAATAAAAAACCCGCGACCGATTTTCCCCGATTTTTATAGTCGGTCGTTAAAAGGGCAATCCAACATCTTTTTTGTTATTGGCCTAATTGTAGTTGCCTTGGTGCCCTCAATTCTGACTGATTTCACTTCATTTAAACAAGTACATCATTGCTTTGGAGAAAGTTGGCACCCCTTTCAAATTGTCTTCAATTGCAGGGCCCTCTTCATTTCTTCATTTCAGGCCTGCTCCTATTGCTTGCTCTTAAGACAATGGGGTTCTCTTAAAACGATGGGATCATTTGGACTAAAGGACAGCATCACTTATATGCACCTAACCTAAGAAACAGGATCAAATTTGGACCACAATTTTGATCGCTTTGTGGTCAAAGTCAAAATTACCCCATTTAATTGCTTTAAAGGTAGGTGTTCCGATTGCTGTCCCGATTTTCAACTTGATGCTTTCTGTTCTACACGAAGGGTCATCCTTAAAATAGTTGTATTCCAAAGTTTGAGTTGCATTACTCCGATGGTTCTAATTTAGAAGCACAAGGTGACATGAAATTTTCGCATTGACACTAACTGGCCGGGTTAACCACCTTTGGCAATAATTCACTGCTTTTGTCCTAAAACGTCACAATGGAACATATCTTGCGCCAAACATTTTACAGTAATAATGAGATAAATATGGGGTTTCTTCTGATATCAAAATCAAGCTAAAGTGATCAGAACATTCACCTTTAAGAGCATAGAAACTGTTCAAAATAGCCATCTTAAAAGTGTGAAAGCATTTTGATTCCTTTTGCAAACCAACTTTTCTGACTTTATTAAGGGCTTGTTGCAACGAGCAAACAACAGAAAAGGGTCTTATACATTGTGTTATAGGTAAACATGTAACATTATTAAACTGCTCACAAAAAGTATCGAAACACTTAGAAATGATCCAATATATAACGGCTCGAAAAGGTATGCATTGAACGAAGCAAATAACCAAGTGCATAATTTTGTTCTGCGTATTTTGACACCTCGATCGTTGAGATACGATGTTGCGGAGCGGAGTTATTGTCATTTCAATGATCGTGGGTCCAGTTTCAAAAGTAACACTTATCCCTATTGAAAAACACAAATCTGATCATTCTAAACAGTAATGCAAACCTCTTTCTATAGGATGATTGTCACTTTTGAAACTGGACCCACGACCATTGAAATGACAATAACTCCGCTCCGCAACATCGTATCTCATCGATCGAGGTGTCAAAATATGTAGAATGAAATTATGCATTTGGTTATTTGCTTCGATTAATGCATACCCTTTCGAGCCGTTATATATTGGATCATTTCTAAGTGTTTCGATACTTTTTGTGAGCAGTTTATATCATAGCGCCAGTTGAGTAAAAGACGCATTATACGTTGCCTTGGGCTGTATCAAAATTGATGCATATCACAACCGGATTTCAATATTTATAATTCTATATAAAGGCGAAAGGTTTGCCTTTGTCTCATGAGACTTGGGGTCAAAAAGATAAATGCTACTTTATTTTTTTCATTATGAATGAATAGATACAACCTATTTGAAGCTATTTGTTTGCCTGTGGTGGGTTTTTAAAAAAAGGTCATCATATTCATAGGCATCAATGGAAATAGTCTACTCTGGTTTTCAGACATAGTTGTCAGACATGCATCAACTAGAATAACGTTGATTATAAAGTTACAACACAGCACTTCATTTTTCTGTGCAATTAATGCAACAAAGCACTTTTAAATTTTTCTGTGCAATTAATGCAAGAAGGTACTTTTTCTGTTCAATTAATGCAACAAAGCACTTACTTTTCTGTGCAATTAATGCAAGAAGGCACTTAATTATTCGTTGCAATTAATGCATAGCTGAGACCTTTAAGTACACTTTATAGATAAAATCTAAACATTCAAAAAGTGGGGGAATGCACAAAAAATCACAAAAAAAATACAAATTAAAAATACAGAGAAGTGACATAATTGCTTACAATTACTGTGGTACACATTTCATGAAAAAAAACCTATCGTATTATACAGCAAATGTTTTATTCATTTTTTATTTCCAAGATTTTGTAATTTTCATCACTATAATCCTAACTCTACTATACAACACACGGCAACTGGGCAAAAAAAAAAGTTTTTATAACCCGGCGTGCAGGTTTTTGGGCAACAGACCCAGACTATATAACGAGGCGAATAAACTGAGCCGAGTGTGACTGACGGCTGCCGTGGTGTAGTGGTTAGGATCTGGGCTCTGGTGCTGGAGGTCCGTGGTTCAAATCGGGGGGGGGGGGGGGTCGGGGTGACCTATCTGGTGATTTTTGGGGGTCAGAAAACAAATCTGTTGCCGTGTGGTGTACTAGAGTTAGGGTTAATGACCTACGTATGTGTACATGTGACAGTCACATCAAAAGGGGACTTTGTTGGCAGTGCAAATTTTAACACTTTCCATGCGGCTTTTGGTTTTACCACTTACAAAACAGATTTTTCAGAAACCTCTCCCAACTTTCATGGTCTATCTCAAAGTATACTGAACCAATACTAGGCATGTTTGTACTGATTCCAATGCATTTTTCATGGTGATTCCAAATGTGGTAATATAATTCAATAAGTTTGATATTTTTGAAACATTTTGTAAAATTTTGGAATGTCGTCGCATGGAAAGTGTTAAGATTTTCAGGAAGTAAAGCATGAAGAAAAAAACCAATTTCAACCTAATATTCACATCAAATCTGAATGCATTGACCAAATGCATCAAGCCAGGTGTCATTTGAAAGATTACAAAATACACTTTGCAATGAAAACAAAATCTCAATCATCATTAAGAACACGGAAATTCCCTTTTTGATATGACTGGTCGACACAAAATAGGCTTTAAATCAAACGAACCTTGGTTATCAGCGTAGTGAGTCCCATGATCATAGCCATTTATGATTTGTTCAGCCTCTTCCGATGGGCTTATTAATCTTGATGCCTGCTCTGATGCCATTGGGGAATTGCCTGTTCCTTGTAGCTTGAATCACTTCGCCAGATTAAAATCTAGAGAAGTATAAGATAAGTATAAGTGTACTATAAGTATAAGATAAAACAAATACGAGCGAAAGGTTTAGTTTATAATACATTTTTTCCTCAAAGTCGTTTTCATACTGAACATCAAAATGTATTAGTCTCTTTGTTTTGTTTTTACGATATTTTTGTTTCGTTTTATCTCTAGGCTTGTTGTTGTTTTGTTGTTGTTTCACGTATCACTTTAACCTTTCCCTTTCTATTTGATCATCTCAGGTTGTTTTGGGTTTGTGAAAATGTTGGTACATTTTTCAAAGATTAAAACAAAATGTTTCCAATTTTTTCTTAAAAATTTGAAATAAACTAAAAAGAATTCTCAAATTCGAAAACTACAGGTCGGTCGGGCCAGTAGAGGGATCAAGGGGATCCTCTCATGGAACAGATATCTTTATGATAGTTTATTGAAATAGATGCCTACATTATTGTTCAGCATTGCACATTATGTTGCATTATCTTCATTAACCCTAACCCCCTGAATGCTAAAAAATGCTAATCCCAAGTCTCTCTCCAAGCGCATGCGACGCTGGTTTTTCGATGACGTAGTCAACCGAGCCTATAAAGTGAGTGCAGTATACTGCGCGAATGTGTAGCTGAGGGCTGTGGCTTAGTGGGTGGGACGTGCGGCTTGAGAACGGAGGGTCCCGGATTGAATCCTGGCAGGTTCCCAGAGATTTAATTTAGTTGGTGTTTTTTCCTCGAAAATTGTGATCCTGGTCAAAAACCCTAAACCGGGGTTAGGGTTAACAGAAATACCCCCCCCCCCCCCCCTCCCCTTGGATATAAATAAAAATATCCACAAAAGACCACAGAGTTAAAGATTCCATCAAAAAGTCCCTGGGAGCAGTCAGGTATAATGTTGTAATCATCTGCGTGAACGAAAACACGGATTAAGGGTGCTTTTTTCGACCACCAAAATTGCCAATTTCAGAGAATCAGGGTGCCTTTTTCAACATGAATCCACGCTAAGGGTTGCTTGGGCCGATAGTCACGTGCCATCATTGTAAAAATAGCCCAAAATGGTTAGGCCTACAAATTTACTACAAAACTAAATGACACAATTACTTCATATGTTCATTTCAGTCTTAAACTTCATCTTGGGGCCTGTATCCCCTTAGTGCTACGAGTATGATTCATCGAGCTATAATCCTTGTTAAGGGTCACTTTTTCCTTTTTTGAGAATCCGTGTTAAGGGTAGTTTTTGAGAGTGGAGGATGATTACAACTTTTATACATAAGTGACTTCCCCCCTCCCCCGGGCAATAAGTATGCACTCTCTGTTGAAATAACGATAGATACCACACAAGGTTTGCCAAATGCTTAGCAATATCGTTTCACTGACACTGTAATGTGCTTGGTTGGAGGGTTTATATTGCACTTTGTACCTAGTTGCTATGGTAACTACAAGCATTTTGGGAACCATCAATAAATCTTGGCCAGTCTACTAGTCTGTATCAACACCTTCTCCATAGCAAACATAGAACCAAAGCAATGTTTATGTAGGACAGGTGAAATAGAGAGCGGGAGGGATGAGGGGATTCCCCTCCAACTTTAACCCTTTTTGTTTTTTAACATTTTTTACGCGGCAGGCGTCTGCAGACGACAGTTCCATATTTTCACAAAATGATTCAAAAATGTCAAAATTTATGAATTTCATCATCATATTTGGAATCACTATGAGAAATGCACTAAAGTAAGTACAAACTAACCTTGTAATGGTTCAGTAATCCTTGAAATAGACATTGACAGTTGGGAAAGGTTTCTGAAAATACTTTTATAAAACTAACAGCCCAGTGGAAAGTGTCAAGCCACTTTTTTACAATTTGAGGTCCTTCATCTCCCAGATTTGTCAAAATATATACTTCACTCTGCTGCTAGTTATCGGATTCTATTCAACCATCATCATTTATTAAATTCATCCAACTTTTCCCATCAATTTTTTCTTGTTTAAATGTTTTCTGAAGCCATCCATTCAGGTCTCAAAATAAGAAATGAATAAGGCATGCAATTTAAGGCAATTTGAAAGGGGCACCAACACTCTCCAAGGCAATTATGTACTTTTGAATAGAGTAAAAACAGCCAGAAATTGAGGGCATTAAGGCAATTAGGTGGGGCATCGCAGGCAATTGCCCTTCGATGCCTTTGATTAATTTGAGCCCTGCCTCCATTCACAGGATAGTGCATGATGTTTTTGTCCATATGTTTTTTAGGGAAAATAAAGTAAAAATGTCAATTCTGGAGGAAGAATGTTTGAAAACAATTTCAATTCAAAACTTTTAAAAAATATTCCCCCAAAATATTATTAAATTGACATATTATATGTATGACCTCAAAGAAAGACCTATCAAGTAACAAAAATAATGTGTTTCATGTCCGGACTTTTTAAAAAATTAGTGAGGGCGGCCCTTACTATTTGTTATTTTCTGATTTTTTGTTATTTTCAGAAGCCAAATTACAAGCTTTTTGCAAGAATTGTTTCGATATTCGTAATCACTATCTATGCCAACGAGTGTTTCTCGCGTCTTTTTCATTGAAATATAGTTGAAAATGATGGACACACTCACACACAACATGGAATTTTTAAAAATAACAAATATCAAAAATATTGGAGCGGCGTCCAAAATTGGTGCGGGCGGGGACGTGAAACACATAATGTTTGTTACTTGGCCTTAGTGTTACAATGTAAAAGGCCTGTAAGATATCTCTTTTGATCATAGTGACGTTTGTGCCTTGCAACAAGATGCATTGACTAGATAGGTGTATATTAAATACAGAGTGTCCCAGAATGCATCAGTTCAATTTATTTATTAAATTATTACTTGCTTGTATTTTAGACATTTTCATACAATTAGTTAGCCTCCTTCATAATTTTATAGTTTTTGATGGTATTTCTGACAGATATGAGAGAATATGTGATGCGATTTGTGAAAACCCGCCACATGTTGGAATTTTTCATATTGGAGATATTTATATCATAAGAAAGCTGAAACTGTGCTGATTACAGAACTGTTTCAATAATTTTTCAACAATAACTACAAAAAAAGTTATGAGTGAATGATGATGTCATAATAAAGCTAATAAACAAGAAATCATGAAAACAGGCCAACAAAGATACATAGTTCAATAGAATAACATTGTGAAATTTCATAAAAGATGACACAAAATATTGGACATTAATATTCTAAAAACGTCTTTAAAAAAAAAAATTAACATTAACATTTTACCCATAATCGCTAGTTCACATTTTGCGACATCCGATCTGTATTTTGCGACATCCGATATTTGGTAAACATGTTCCCCTTTGGAAATAAGTTTCTATAGCTTAAGGGCTATCCTTGACATGTTATCATTTTTATGTTTAGCTATAAGTTCTAATGTTTAAATTTGTAAAAACTGTGCCATACTATTTTGTGTAGTATATGATAATAAGGTTTATGGAAGGCCTACTTACATAAACCAATTTATTTACGGGAGCAGATACCCCCTGGGCTATCCCTTTTGCAGTGTGCGTCTATGTGCCTTGGTTACCGTAAATCGGGCCAATCAGCTTCCTTGCTTTCATGCCCGCGAGTTTTGCTCTTTGTTTTGGTTCTAGACGAGGTTCCGTGCTTTTACCTTTCCATTGTTTTGATCACATTTCTCTTCGGTTTCATCGTGACGGGTCGCTTTCCTTGAATCTCCTTGGTACATTACAAGGTCTTTTGCTTTGGTTTTTCCTGCTACGTTCTACTTTTGATTATTATTAACTATAAATAATAACTGTTATTGGACCAGCAATCAAATCAAACCTCGGAAGTTTACGTGGTTTTATTCTGGGATTTTGCTTCATGATGACGGACTAGTATTGTAACTATTTCGTCTATAGTTTCAATAATACGATCGGTAAACAGTGAGTTATTTATATTAAAATTAAATCGCCGATCTATAACATTTTATCAACATGGGTCCCCGGCATGGGTCGTCCTAAGAAGGCTAAGGCTCAGGGCACCAAAAGGAAAGCGACTACAACTACAGTCGCGGCGGCGAGAAATCCACCCCAACCAGCGGGCCAGCCAGTTAATATTAATTCCGGTCTAACGACAAATGATACGGCTGTTCGTCAGACTAGATCTCAGGCAAGAGCCATAATTAATTTACTACAATCTAGCCGTAACGAGGGCAATGCTTCATCATCAACAAATACACGCAATGTTGATGTTGAACCAATTCGCAACGCTTTCGGCCAAACAACAGCATCCGGGTCTGGGCGATCACAACAACAAATCGCTCAAAACCCGACTCGCATACAAAGAAGTCGATCTCAAGTTTCTCAAGAAATGAACCTGAGCGGTATACCAACAACCAGCGATTTCAATAACATTCCTGTACAAAATGGCGACGAATTGTCAATCAACGTTTCGAACGAAGAACTCCGTGAGCTGGAGCAGGATGGAGCTGACGAAAACTTGCATCAAGGAGGAAATCGGAGTGTTGCGGGAGCCGTGGCATCAACTAGCAGAGATACTGGCGCGGGAAGGAGTATTGACGTTCCGGCAGCCAACTTTCGTCGACGGGTAGTGACGAATGATTTGTTCCGTGGACAGCAACAACAGCAGAACGACAGGATGATAGATGGTGAGAATCCTTTTTTCAATTCTGCCCCATCTGTGGATCAAAACGATTCATTTGCATTATTTAACCGTCAGCCGGAACGTGCACTTACTGCCATTTGTAATCCCCTTGGTTGTGATATATCACCGTCCATTCAAGACAAAATAATCAAGGGTGATTTCGTTGAGTTTAGTAGCTTGCTCGACATCAATACATGCAATTCCGATAATGCCCCTGATAATGTCAGTTTTGGCGTCAATAGTACAGGCCAAATTGTTTTAAATCAATCTAGACCTCAGCGTCAAATTACTACAATCAATGCGTGGACTAGCGCATTCCTTGTTTTCACTGCTATATATCTGCGTGCGCATCCAAATAGAACGCAAGAACTCCTGAAATATGGCCATATTATTAGAATGGCTTCCTCCCGTTTTCAAGGGTGGGGATGGAGATCTTATGATCGTCAGTTCAGATTGAGGCAAAGATCAGAACCACAAAGATCTTGGTCCATTATCGATGGGGAGTTATGGACACTTACCGTAGCAATCCCTTCATCGTTCAATTTTGTACCTCCACAACCCCAACAAAACTCTTTTCGTGGCTCAAACCAAAAAAGAGTCCAGCCCAAGTCAACCCAAGGGTCACACACAGAGGGTGCTCAACAGTCCTCCTATCGAGCACCACAAAGACAAAGAGGTTCAGGCAGTAAGTTTGCCAAAAGATTCTGCTATCATTACAATAACAAAGGCTCCTGCGCACGTTCAGATTGCAGGTTCAAGCACGCATGTTCATCTTGTAAACAAGAAGGACATGGCGCAAGTTCTTGCACCAATAAATAATTGCATGAACCCTAATACCAATGTTCAGGTTTTTAAGCCTTCTATTTGCAAATCAGTTGGTAACATTCAAAATTGCACTTGCTGCCCATACCCATCACCCATTATTGTTTCAGAGTTAATCCCTTTACTGGATGTCTACCCACTCAGGCCAGCTGCTCTCACTTTAAAAGAGGGGTTTTCATATGGTTTTAAACTTGGCTTTGAAGGTAAACGGGAATCGAGGATCGCTAAAAACTTAGTTTCGGTACATAATGATCCTTCAACTGTTCAAACTAAGTTGAAGAAAGAAATTGATTTGGGACGTATAGCGGGACCATTTAATCAGGCACCACTTCCTGACCTTATTGTTTCACCGATTGGTCTTGTTCCGAAATCAGTCCCTGGTAAATTTCGATTAATTCACCATCTGTCACACCCTGATGGGGATTCCGTTAATGATGGCATCAATAGGGATGTTTGTACGGTGCGCTACTCTAGCTTTGATGACGCAGTTAATTTAGTGGTAAGGGCGGGTAAAGGGGCTCTCATGGCAAAGGCCGATATTGAATCCGCATTTAGACTATTACCAATACACCCCGATGACTTCAGCTTGTTAGGCATTAAATTTAATGATATGTTTTATGTTGACAAGGCCCTCCCAATGGGCGCATCATGTTCCCCCGCCTATTTTGAGCTTTTTTCATCTTTTTTAGAATGGGCTGTAATAAGGGAAGCGGGGTCTGATATGGTGGTACATTTCGTCGATGATTTCTGCTTCATTAGCAGTGCAGATACATCAAATAGGCATTCATGTCACAGACTTGTTGCATGTTTTGAGAATGTGTGCAAAAAACTTGGCGTTCCGTTGGCCGCTGATAAATCAGTAGGACCTACAACTAATCTCGTTTATTTGGGCTTAGAGATTGATTCAATTCGTCAGGTAGTGTCAATACCGGATGAGAAATTACACAAGATCACTGACAAAGTCAATTATGCAATGAATTGCAATTCAATTACACTCAAAGAATTACAATCCCTTATTGGCTCCCTTTCTTTTGTGTGTAGGGCAATATCTCCAGGTAGGGCATTTTTGCGCCGTCTAATCGACCTAACGTGTGGCCTCAAGAAACCTTGGCATAGAATTAGACTAACAAAGGGTTCTAAATGCGATTTGGGAATGTGGTCATTGTTTTTACGGGATTTTAATGGATGCGCTATAATACCCGAGCAATTTTGGAGGGATGACGGGGACTTGCAACTCTTTACTGATGCTAGTGGCGGTATAGGATTCGGGGGTTTCTTTTGCGGAAAATGGTTCCAAGGTCATTGGCCGCAAAATGTGTTGCGCAAAAAACCTTCAATTGCGTGGCTGGAATTTTTTCCAATTGTGGTCGCCGTATCCTTGTGGGGCAATTTGTTACGAGCCAAGCGCATAATTATTCGTTCAGATAATGCCGCTGTGATTGCTATCATTAACAAGCAGTCTTCAAAATGTCCTAGAATTATGACCCTAGTCAGGTTCTTTATCTTACAATGTCTGAAATGCAACGTGGTATTTTCTGCTCGCCACATTGCTGGTAAATCTAACGATATAGCGGATGCTTTATCCCGCTTCCAGATGCCGCGTTTTCGGGAAGCAGCGCCGGATGCAGACGTTCACGGAACTCCAGTTCCTGCCACTCTCTGGGAGCTTTAAAGTTGGAAACTCAGCGCCTACTGACAGCGTCACTTGCTTCAAATACTCGTGTGACTTATGAAAGGGGGGTTGAGTCTTTTGAATTATTTCGCTCAAAGTTGGGCCTTAATAACCTATGGCCTGCCCCCATGGATCACATTGTTTCGTATATTGCGGGCTTATCAATTGAAGGCAAGTCACCTTCAACTATTAACACTTATATCTCTGCCCTTGCATATATCCATAAATTGAATGGTTGGCAGGATCCCGCTGATAATTTTATTATCAAAAAACTTAAAGAGGGATGTAGGAGACAGGGAAAACGCTCAGATTGTAGACGCCCTATCTCATTACCTATCCTTCGTCAGTTATCACATTTATTGAATGGCTTATGTCAGTCTACGTTTGAGGCTTACCTTTTTAGGGCAGCTTTTTTACTCGCCTTTTTTGGTTTTTTGAGGGTGGGGGAGTTTACTGTCGCATCTAAAAATGCTGATGTTAGTAATATCCTTTCAATAAGGGACATAGTTATAAACAATGGTCCCCCTGAATTTATGGAGGTGACCATCAGGTTCTCAAAAACTGACCAGTATGGGGAGTCAACAACTCTAAACTTTGCAAGAGGGACTGATGCCCTCTTGTGTCCTGTCAGTGCTATGATCAATTATTTGAGAGTCAGACCAGAGGTTGAAGGACCTCTGTTCATTCATTTTGGTAAAGACCCACTGACCCGATATCAATTTGATTCTATGTTGAAAAAGGGCATTAAAGCAATGGGTCTGTGTCCTACATTTTTTAGTCCACACAGCTTTAGAATTGGTGCAGCAACCTCCGCAACAATCAGTGGCATCCCAATGGACATAATCAAAAGTATGGGTCGTTGGTAATCATCTGCCGTCAAACTTTATATCAGACCTCACAGGTTGCTGTCCATTGAATAATCTATCATTGCTTGCTTTTGCTTTGCTATTATTTTGATTTTGCTTTGCTTTCCTTTTCTGCTTTGTTTTTATTTTTGTTAATTTTAATACAGGACAAAATTTGAGAACCTGGATCATTGGCGACTCAATCATTAAATATGCTGGTTTTAAACAGACTCAACTACGTGGCGGAGGAAGGGTCTTCTGGAATGGTGTCCCTGGTGCGAGGATAACGGGCGTAGCCAGTTGGCTAAGAGGCATTAGAAGACCATTCCCCACCACTCTTATAATTCACTTAGGTACAAATGATATATTTGCAACCTCTATACATGTGATTCGGCAGCGCATCAAGCTCACCCTGTCTGGCGTGCGCAATATGTTTCCTCACACGCGCATCATATGGTCGCTCATTCTGCCTCGCTCCTATTATCATAATGAACGGAAAGGAGGTGCAGGTAATGGTTGCGCGCGCAACATTAATAATCATGCTATACGCATCTGCAGGCCAATGCCGAATACTCATGTTATAGGACATGCACATGTACTTCCCGTAAAGTTTGGCCACCTGTTTAGGTTTGATGGCTTGCACTTGTCTACAGAAGGAACCAACGTCTTCAGACAACACCTGGAGAAAGCACTGCGTTTTTTCAACGAGTACCCAGAGGAGTTTGAGTATCCCAAGAAGGGATAGGACTGATTTGATATATAATATATATCTGTACATAACAGACTTCCATTTTGTATTTTTCTCCAGTTGATATTTATTGTTCTACTTGCTCTTACAATATATGGGGGGGGGGGGGGGGGGGGGGGGGGCGGGGGGCGTTGTTTGGGCAAGTGTTCATATGAAAACTTGAATGGTGTAATTTTAGAGTCAGCAATTTATGTGCTCGCTCTATTATTGCCATTCATTCATTAAATTGATACAATAAATTATGCAGATTAGACTATTGGACATTAAAATATTTACATATTCATATGTTAAATACCATAAATTTGAGTCAGTATACAATGTGAAATTAGCAGATGTTACTTCTCTGAGCTATTCTCTAAGGGTAGGGGTTGGTAATCTACAGATCCCTGGAATCATGTGCTGACAAAAGTTATAAATGACTCATCTAATATAATATTGGTCCTTAGTCAATTCATTAGTTCAACCATCATTGTGTCATCTCCGTAGCATAACTCTCTTAGGTGTTTATACATGAGGTTTAGGTATTTTTACTTTTCCAAAAAATTTGATGGTTGTTGATGATGCAAACACGTCTGTTATCAATTTATACAATTATATTTCCATGACTTACTATTATTTGATTATACAATTAGCATCGTCAAATGGACGATCAGATCAATCTATTTATACAAATATTGTATGTATGATAAATTTACTCTCCAATGTATTATTAAGGTACTACTATATCATTTAGTGACATATCATGAATAAATTAACACTATGTTAATTTAATTCTACAATTGAATGTTGTAATGAAAATTGCCAGTATTAATTGTAGTGAATCTACAGTCAGTTCAATCTGTTTATACAAAAAATTGTATGTATGATAAATTTACTACCCAATATATTATGTAGTGACATATCATGACTAAATTAAAACTATGCTTAATTTAATTATACAGTTGAATGACGTAATTAAAACTACCAGTATTAATTGGTGTGAATCTACAGGTGACTTATCATCAATAGATTAAAACTATGTTAAATTTAATTCTACAAATGAATGAGGTAATTAAATTACCATTATAAATTGTAGTGAACCTACATAGTTGATAATGATTAAGAGTGCCATGTTTGGGTGCTCAGTGAAGTTTAATAAATCGATGAAGCCGAGGAGCAATACCTCCAATTTTGTTTCTCTTGGGTTTGTTATCTGTAAATAATAAGGTTTATGGAAGGCCTACTTACATAAACCAATTTATTTACGGGAGCAGATACCCCCTGGGCTATCCCTTTTGCAGTGTGCGTCTATGTGCCTTGGTTACCGTAAATCGGGCCAATCAGCTTCCTTGCTTTCATGCCCGCGAGTTTTGCTCTTTGTTTTGGTTCTAGACGAGGTTCCGTGCTTTTACCTTTCCATTGTTTTGATCACATTTCTCTTCGGTTTCATCGTGACGGGTCGCTTTCCTTGAAATTCCACTCCCACCCACCCATTACTTTGGTATAATTTTAGAGTCAGCAATTTATGTGCTCGCTCTATTATTGCCATTCATTCATTAAATTGATACAATAAATTATGCAGATTAGACTATTGGACATTAAAATATTTACATATTCATATGTTAAATACCATAAATTTGAGTCAGTATACAATGTGAAATTAGCAGATGTTACTTCTCTGAGCTATTCTCTAAGGGTAGGGGTTGGTAATCTACAGATCCCTGGAATCATGTGCTGACAAAAGTTATAAATGACTCATCTAATATAATATTGGTCCTTAGTCAATTCATTAGTTCAACCATCATTGTGTCATCTCCGTAGCATAACTCTCTTAGGTGTTTATACATGAGGTTTAGGTATTTTTACTTTTCCAAAAAATTTGATGGTTGTTGATGATGCAAACACGTCTGTTATCAATTTATACAATTATATTTCCATGACTTACTATTATTTGATTATACAATTAGCATCGTCAAATGGACGATCAGATCAATCTACATTGTATTTATACAAATATTGTATGTATGATAAATTTACTCTCCAATGTATTATTAAGGTACTACTATATCATTTAGTGACATATCATGAATAAATTAACACTATGTTAATTTAATTCTACAATTGAATGTTGTAATGAAAATTGCCAGTATTAATTGTAGTGAATCTACAGTCAGTTCAATCTGTTTATACAAAAAATTGTATGTATGATAAATTTACTACCCAATATATTATGTAGTGACATATCATGAATAAATTAAAACTATGCTTAATTTAATTATACAGTTGAATGACGTAATTAAAACTACCAGTATTAATTGGTGTGAATCTACAGGTGACTTATCATCAATAGATTAAAACTATGTTAAATTTAATTCTACAAATGAATGAGGTAATTAAATTACCATTATAAATTGTAGTGAACCTACATAGTTGATAATGATTAAGAGTGCCATGTTTGGGTGCTCAGTGAAGTTTAATAAATCGATGAAGCCGAGGAGCAATACCTCCAATTTTGTTTCTCTTGGGTTTGTTATCTGTAAATAATATGCTGAATAAAATAACAATTACGGATTTTAAAAAGAAAAGAAGAAAAAAAATTGGATAAAAATCTGATTTTTTTAAAAATTCTTCTGAAAATTTCAAAAATGGTGGAAAATTCCACCAAATTCCTGAACAGGGTCGGGGTTTTTTTCATTGCCTAATTGAGATATTCATTCTTAACCAGTGGGGGGCAAGTCCCCTCTTGAAATATCCCTGTCGGTAAATTTGAGCTTCCGTCGGTAGATTTGCGATTTCTACCATGCAATTTTTTCAGCCGTATTTGAGGACAACGTCATCACTACCCCCCACACACACACTTATCAAGATTTCAGCTGCTGACAGGGGAAAAAATTGGGTCACTTTTTTAAGTTTTACGATATTTTTTTGTTGTCGGTACATCATGCCTTTTGTCGGTTACAACTATACCATGCCCCCACCCCCAGTTTCCAAAAGCTGGGTCGCCACTGTTCTTAACAGGCCTAGATGCTAACATATTCTTATGAGTGCTGCCCCTCCCCTTTCCAGACTACATTGCCAATTCCAAAGAATACATCTTTTATTAACCAATCATCCATAAAACTATATCACTTTAAAAAAAAAATCTACACTACACACATGATGACGTTTCCTTCTCCTTATAGAAAATTGCAATATTTGATGGAACACAATACCCTAGGGCTATTATATTTGACAATTTTATTATTTGCTAATAAAATTGACTCTGATTAAAACTGTCAGTAAACATCTTGACCTTTACCTAGCCAATCGATATTATGTTGCCAAATAAGGTAATGATATTGATTTTAAGAGTAGTGGGGTTTTGCTACATTTAAAAATTGATTTAATAATTAACATCAGGATTGCACTATTTGCATTGTTTTATGTAGTAAGGCGACGACAAAAAACCACCCTGTTGTAAGGGCAAATGGACCTCTCAGGTAGGGTCAGAGGTTCGGTTGTTTATTTTATGTAAAAATAAATTCAGGAATGTCTTGTAGAATATTCCACCCAAAATTGAAAATTTCATGGGGGGAGGGGTAAAAGTGAAAGGGTTGAAATGGGGAAAAAGCAAAGGTTTGACAACTCAATCCATTGAATTTAAGATTCTCATACCTTAGTTTGAATAAATATTTGATTTCTTATTCAAATTGTCATTAAATGCGTAGGTCAATGTATCCATTAGCTGGTTGGTGACCACACAATATACAAGCTATTATTATTAAAATGCACCGCAAGTAAATACATTTGTATTTCATGATGTTATCAATATCTCACAAAAACCTACCCCTGAGTATACCATATAAGTAAACAGACTGTAATAGCATTAACCCAAAGGATTCAACAAAGAGATAAAATCAAGTATATAGTTTTTCAATTTGAATTACAAACTCATCTCATCTCTACATTTTGATAGGAGTCATCCTTTTGTGGAAATGCATCATAATTGAATAACAATAACTGTTCCCTTTGAAAGTTCCCCCACAATTTGACCCGTTTTCTCCCCTGATAGTTTAATTGTCAAAAATATGCTCTTGGAGTTAGAGTTAAAAACAATTAAAGGTAGGTGTTCTGATTTTCAACTTGATGTTTTCTATTCTACACAGGGGCGGACTGGGTCCTGAAAGCGGCCATGGCAAAATTATTAAAGCGGCCCTTTTTGACCATGTCAGTGTTTTTCAAATTTTCGTATAGGTTGCCCCAAATTTTTCCTAGTCAGTCACCTCGTGAATTTCACGTAAGTGGGGGGGGGGGGGGGGGGGGGGGTAGGAGAAATTTGAGTCCAAAACGGCCCGAAAAAATGCTTTACACAAGTGAGTAACCGGCCCTGAGAGTCCAGAACCAAGCGGCCCATGTGGCGATCACCACAACGCCACAGTGGCCAGTCCGCCCCCGATTCTACATGCATTGCAGGGTCATCCTTAAAATAGTTGTTTTCCAAAGTTTGAGTTGCATAACTCCAATGGTTCTTATTTTAGACGCCCAAGATGACATGAAATGTGCCCATTGAGTAAAATACACAAACTATATGGGTGGTTAAATAATTTGATGTTATTTCACCGATTTCTCCGTAATCATACTGATTTGGACCGTTATATTTCAGTATGATCTTTCATATGATATGAAAATCTCCATATGTTTGAGGTAAATCGGTTTTATGAAAATGTGATCGGAACATCTACTTTTAAAAGTTAATCAAATTGAATACAAATAGTTTTCCTGCAAAATGACCAAAATGTCATTACGACATTCATGCATTCCTACAACAAATTAGAATTCTAATTTTTCTACAATGACAGGTGGCATACTAAGGCTTAAAAATTCATCGCCGACCCTGAATATTTTTTATTATTTTGAGGGAGAAATTTTTTTTTTTTAAATAATAATAATAAAAAAATAACAAAATAAATAAAAATTGAACAACAAAGTATTTTTAAATAAGTTTCTGACTGTTTGCTTTCATTTTCGGCTATTTTAAGTCCCCATTGAAATGATTTATTATGATTTTAAAAAAAATTAAAAAAATCCCGACCGACCTATTTGTTTTTGTCATGTTATGCCAATCAAACCATTTTTTTTAGGCCCAAGAGGAAAAAGACAATTTTAAATAACTTACCAAAAGGACGCTACAGTATGTTATTTTTCCAAAGACAATAGGATCTACCCCATGAATCACCTTGATGTCCAAGGAGGTGATAGTCTATTTATCCATCACGATGCAGTGATGTAACTACGTATTCTACTAATTGCAGCATGTAACACGCGCGCCTACTTGAGGCGCTTGGATATTTACACATGAGCGTTGAAAGACGGAAGATACATACGCTTGGTAAAAGCTGCGCCTGTTAAGTTACGTCACTGTCCAGAGGAAGCCAAATAGAGTAAAGTGGTCATTAACAAGGCAAGGGGGTGGGGTGGTGTTATGAGGCGCGTCCAAAAGATCATGTAGCTTTTCAAGCGGGAGCATGTGACATACGTAATGTAAATAGGCTATCAAAACAAGCAAAATTAAGAAAAAGGGTATACATTTCGTTTAAGGCCCTTCACAATTGATTTTGAGTTTTCCTGTTGCAGGTTTAAAAAAAGGGATGGGGTGACTTTTAATGATTAATTATTTGATATTTTCCTTATTTTGCAACTAATGATTTTGTGGTCTCAACCAATTTCACTACCCTTTAATATCGAGGACTTTGCATTTAATTATTTTCCAAATATGATTAATTAATTTGATAGTTGGTACCCAAGTAATAATGCAATCATGTTCTATGTTACATGTACATCATCATAGCTGATATGAATTAAGTCAGAAAGTAGCAATTAAAGTTGATTGAAAGTCATTTTAAAGGTGAAAATCCTAAATAAAAATGAAATAATTAAATATTTTGAAATTCTTAATTTCGGACGCGGGCGGCAACAGGAAACTCAAATCAATAGTGAAGGGCCTAATGGTCTGACATATTTTCCTTATTTCAGGTGTTTTTTGAAAGTCCTTTGATGGACCTGACCTTGTAATGACCACTGACTTCCCCCTCCCCTCCCCACCCCACCCCCACTTGATGACACCTTGATCAAGAGGGTATCAGCATCATCACCATCTCCATCGACCATCAGCTGATGACATTAGAAAATGTCAAATGACCATGAAATCCCCCCGGAAATCCCGCATCCTCTGAATCATTAACCTCACTGAAAAAAAACCCAGATAGTTGTCCAAACTAGCTATACTGGAGAAATTAACTAATTTCCGTTATTTGTATCTAACAAAAACATCCACAGTATTGAAGTTACTTTTAATTTGCTTAGTACATACCTATTAATTGTGTATCCATATTGGTCAGCTCCAGTATTTTGTGACATTCATCCGTGATCTAGCGTACTACAAACCTGCCAGCATGCTCCACAACGGCATTATTAAATCCTATGAACAGTAACCAACCATACAATAATTCTTATTATCCAATAAAACTCGTCAATAGACCACCTTAGCCATGTTAATCAGTCCTAAAAGTGTGTACACTTGAAATTGAATGCTTCTGTTTTATATTGCAATAGGGTGAATAGTGTAACTATAGTAGTAGGCCAGGCTAAGCTACATTATCACATTACAGTAGCACTGCCACCACACAAGCTACTGATACTATCCTGTGCTGGCCAGACAGATGAACTCCCCAACAAACTGGCAAATAGCAGCATCAAGTGCAGTGTATGACCTAAAAGCAATATTATTTGGAGCATACCTTCTGTATTATTATTTCCAGCACTGAAGACACCATTTAGCAGTATAGATCCAAGTCAGGTATACAAATTGAATATTGTGCTCTGTTCCTCACCAGCAAATCACTGAGCAGTCTCAAAACTAGAGTAAACATTGCCACTATTTATACAGGGTGCATATTTTTGTGTAACTAGTGTAAACAATTATTTCTTTCAGAAATTAATCTATATGGTATACAGTTCTCCTGTAAATCATTTTGTTGCTAAAACAATTCTTAACAAATACAGTGTTTACCAATGTTTCATGGTTAATTGATGCAGATTTCTGATCACAGTAAAAAGCTAGCAAAGAATATATTTTGTTAAAAGTTTCATGCAGTGAAATATTTTTACTGAACCACTCAAAGATTGATGTTGATAGAGCGAGGAAGCAGGTCCTGACTGGGCAGTGTTGCCAGTTGAGTAAACAATACGTCCTTGGAGATGCTCCAGATTTTGGTTTTACAAAACAGTAGACAATTCATGTTTCTCATCATCTTTACTATCAATAGAAAAATCTTTATTATGTTTGTCTATTATCTTTATGTGTCATAAATATTAAAGTGATAAATATTGACCTGAAGTGTTGAGAGTCCAGTCGAAAGTTTCAAAAAATACAGTGAGTTGATTATAAACTTGTTGGTTGCCATGATGACTGTTTATAGTTTCTATGGTGATTATGTGCTTCTGCAATTGATGCAATATTAAATTCCCGATCTGGTTTCATGAGTAAGTTGTGCAGAATATTAGATTTACACAGGTAACATAATTCGGAGTTCTTTTAGTATACCCTACCACTGTATGTCTTCAATGGGGACTTTTAAAGAACGATCCATACACTTTACACAGTGATGAATTAAAATGGTAGGGTAGTTCTCTTTGGACATTAATATAGGAAAATGAAAATGTTGACATTTTTTTTTGGGTGGGGGGTGGTGGGTGGGGGAATTCCCTTAAAATGTCTGAAATATGAGACAGCATAATTTTGTTCAGGAATTTTTTCCCCAAACAAATAATTTTGTGTGTGCGTTCTTCGGTAAATATCCATTTGTTAGAAATTATCTACAAGAAGAATTGTATCCTCTCACATTCAGAAGATGATGGTACTTGTTTAATGTAAAGAAGGCCAGGCAACACTGTTTGATATCCAGATGCAAACATACACAAAATCTACAAAGCATGTAAAGACCAATCAAACTAATTGATCAATACTGACCTTTGCCCTCCAAGATGACATGTCCAAATAGGTCTGTTCAGAACAAAGCCTCGTAAAATGAGTCTCAGAGGAAGACAAACTCATAATATGTTTACCCACTTCATCCACTATTTTCTTAATAAATTTGAACAAATATAAACTAAAGTAAGTAAGCCTACTGTAAAAGTGGAATTTTTTGCGCTACATTTATTTTCGCGCTTTTCCGCTCGAACCAGCTGCCGTGAAAATAAAAACACATAAATAAATTTCTTTTGCGTATAGGTCTGTGTGATGAAACTACAAATCACGGATTTAAAAACATGCAAAACTGTTTGAAAATCTGCAAATTGCAAAAAAATAATTAAGCCAAAATTACCAAAATTACCACTTTTGCAGAATGGATCATGATACCAGTGGCGTAACCATCTATGGTACAAGCTTGTTTAGCCCAAATGTAGCTCAATCATGCAAAAGGTAGGTGTAAAGTCGAACATTTTTGCACACTACGCGCGCATTTCTTGACACCCGAATGGAGCCCACCCATTTCAAGTCAATGCCCCTTCTTTCCCCCAAAAAATGAAAAAGTCTAGTTACGCCACTGGACTGCATGATACAGGGTTTATTGGTTCCAGCTTAGGTTGTGTCAAGTGCTTCTTGAAAATGACAACAGACAATGAAACAATGAACCTGTCCCAGGGATCTTGGGTTGAGATCGGGGCTCTACATCCGCCGTTGTCAGTTTGGGTTCTTTAGGGTTAGGCCCAAGCACAAAGTTGCCTAAGTATAGATCCTTAGACCTGCATCCTTTTCTTCTGAAGGGTTTGTTTGTTTGTTTGTTTGTTTACACGGTCGGTCCGTACGGACACACGCTTGGGTCCTGAAAAGACCAAGCTCAAGCAAAATGCTCGGGCCAGGCTTAAGGGGGCTGTCAAGTGTCGTTGTATGAATTTGTCAAGCACTGTAATTTTCAAACTATTTATGTGTTGTACATAAAATTATACACTTTTTTGAATGAAATGAGTCGGGGCATCCATTTTTCGTATCAAAAATCGTGATTTTTATATTTTTGCCCAAAAATGCCTCTTTTTGGCCTAAATTTTACAAACAACCTAACAAAATAATTTTTGGGTAAAAAATTCTAAAATTTTACAGAAAGCATCTTAATTCAATTATCTAGGAAACATTTTTTTTTTGCCTTTAAATTATTGACCAAAAAGTACTAAAAATGTGAATTTTGGGATAAAATCTCTCAAAATTTTTTCGCACTTTTTGGTCAATAATTTCGAAACTAATAATTTGTTTAAAGGCAAACAAAAAATACCTGTCCTAGATAATTAAATTAAGATGCTTTCTGTAAAATTTTAGAATTTAGTTACAAAAAAAGGTACGTTGGTACCAAAAAAAGGTACATTGGTACCTAAAAAGAGGGTACATTGGTACCAAAAAAAGGTACATTGGTACAACAAAAAAAGGACTTTTTTCAGATTTGGGGGGGGGGGGGGGCGTTCGCCCCCACCCCCCCCCCCCCCCCCCCCCCTAGTTACGGGCCTGGTACCCTGTGTACAACACATAAATAGTTTGAAAGTTACAGAGCTTGACAAATTCATACAACGACACTTGACAGCCCCCCTTAAAAAGCCTATATAAGGTCATGTTTTTTATACTGGGCACCCAAAAAAGGTGGATCTGTTACATTTGCACTACATATTATTACTTTGCATGCATATATTTTGGCTATTCTTTATCACACATACTCAAATTTGGTCTTATTTTGATGAGAAAGTATTTGGCCTTTATTTTAAAAAGAAAAATATAAACTACCATGGTTCTGTTAATTACAATAGTTTGTTAAACCTCATTAGTCAGGGGTGGAAGAGTATGTGGAGGAGGAGTATGCGGAGGAGGAGGAGTGCATAGTTGAACAAGTATGGTGCAATATACATTGGGCAAACATAAAATGCACTTGTTTCACTCTTGGTACAATTCTATATTGAAAACATAACATTATTGAAGCATATTTGAATTAAAAATATAATTAGTTAATTAAGGGCGCACCACACCAAATATCTTTCTCATTGAAATACGTGTAAAAGTGCCATATTTCAAGACACCTTTTCTACCCTCCGGTTACATTTATTGCATACTTGTCACCTATGACCATTTTCAGTAACATCTCAACTTTAATTTAAGCCTTGTTTCATGAGCGGTTATTAAGCTAAATTTTCCGCTACGGACCTGCACACAGCGCCCTCACTTTTTCACTTTTTCTGGCATGCCTGTTCACTATTTAGGCAGGTGCTTACGCCCTGGGCACTATTTAGGTCGATAAATTAAAAAATATAGTATTTTATCATTGTAGGTCCAACGGATAGGTCCCACTTGTTCATTTAAATACAAACATACCATCCCCGGAGAAACAAATTGCCCGAAAACCACACATTAACAAATCTAGTCTTCGTGCTTTTCCGGAACTACTGCAGGATTACACGAATTGCGCATTGATTTGGTGTGGTGCTCTCTTAAGGAATCATTAATTAGCATTAAGAAGCTCAAAAAAAATTTAAGAAACGTAAGTTGGTCGCAGTCTGCAAATGTATGCAAACATTTGCCTGCACCAAACTGTCCATTTTAAAAGTATAGAAAGGTTGAGGTAACCTTTTGAATAAATAAATTTAACTATTGAATTAAAAATTAAAAGAAGATATGTAATTAACCTCATGTATTCTGTATTGTCTGGATGTTAATTAGCACATTTTGTTAAATGCGTTTGTGTGGTGTTATTACTTGTTTTTAACTGTGTTACTAAATAAGTAAAAAACTGCTGGTTTTCATCAAGCTTGTAAACTCAGGAGAATTATTAAATTCTTAGGAATGCAACTGAAAAGTAAGTTGATACGATACTAGTGACTAGTTTGCCAATCAACATTGGATCACCCTATATGTTGAATACAACTTAAAACGATAACATTTTATAATTCAATCTTAAATCAGACTCTTGAAATTTGAATACTGGGTTTAAACATTATGGAAACTAACCTAATTTGTTCATTTGAATGTGCTTTGCACATCATGAAGGTGCAAGAAGGATGAATGCAATTGATTGTATGCCACTAAACATGTGCCATTGGGAAAATTTGAGTCACCCTGTAGTTAAAGGGCCCCTTTTTATTGAACATTATTTGAAACTCATACCACTTTAAGCATTTGCCACTTCAAATTGGAATGTAAAATCATGTTTCTGATGCAAATTTAAATTCATTCAATTTAATGATTTGTGGATAATCACGTATACCTAAATTAATGTTTTAAACACCCTATATGTTTAAAATTAAAATCAATCAATCTTTGTGTACATGTAATTGATGCATTTGTATTTGAAATCTACTTGAATTTTGTTAAAATACTAGTCTTTGTATGTATGTAGTAATAGAAGCATTTTTCCAGAACTAAATAAACACATTTTTAGACACCCTGTATGTAGAATTTCAGATTCATAATGAAATTTAATTTGCATATGTCTGGATGGGTATTTTATTAAACCACTTTAAATCTGTACTGAACTTTTCTCTCATCACTTCATATGCATAGTGGAAGTAATTATTGAAACCCTTCTTTTTTAGAAGATTTTGCTTGTTACACCCTGTACAATTTCGGGCCACCCTGTATAATCAACTTGGTTGTATGCTATTTGCATCCGTTACAGTATATGCTTTCAGAATATGTATACTTTTACCAACTTAAAATGTAAACTTTTTCAGATATAATGCATTAACTGAAAAAGGAACCTAATTTATGGAAAAAGGGACATGTAACACAAATTGTACCCAGTATAAAAAACATGACCATAAGCATGCTGGCTGAATGAAATGAAATGTTAGAAAAGATGGAAGAAAAGAATAAAGTAGAAAGAGCCACTTCCAACAAATAAAGTTAACAATTTTGCTGTCAGCCTCGGACATGAGAAAAGAATAGTCTTGATCTAATCTCATTACTTACCATAAGTATGGCATGACTTTTGTCGAGCAACTAAAGAAAACGGGTGGTTGTCCCCGAGAAGCCTTAATACTATTAGTAAACATTGAAGAATGAAGATGCCCACTCTACAGTCATGTTTGCAGAGATTTAAGGCTTTTTGTATATTTCTTGATCTTACCGGTTTTCCTGTACTGTAAAAATGTAAGGGAGTGTAGTGTACAAAATTAAAGTGCAGCCTTTCGTCTCTTTCGATTGCTGCCTTCGTTCACACATCACCTTCTAAATCTGAACAAGAAAACTTGCAAGACGTCGATTTTTTGAACCACAACATACCGCGGTTGATACTACATGTACATCAAATACCGCCGCTACATCGATCAGTTCCAGCTCTGCAGCGACAACTGAATTTAGCGGGCTCGAGAGCAAAGACGATATAATAAGAGCATTGATGGCGCTCTATCTAAAATGGAGACATGGCTCCTCCGGCAATAAGGGATCAGGCAATTGCGGGAAATTCCCTCCAACAATCGGCAGTATGGCGATGGTGCAGCCAGAAAGGGGGTGGTGGGGGAAGTAGCGTAACTAGGGTCTTCAATTTGGGGGGGGGGGGGGAGAAGAGGGTGGGGAAAAAAAGAGTTTAAAAAAAAAAGGAGGAAGAGGAAAAGGAGGAAGAAGAGAAGAAGGAGTAGAAGAAGGAGGAAGAAGGGGGAGGTACTGGGGAGGTGAACCGGGGTGAGGGCATAGGCGGCGCAAATGGGGAGGGGGGGGGGGGGTTTGCGGGTCACGTCCCCAGTAATTGTAATTCAAACGTTACAGTGGACCTTTTTAGTGTTAAAATGCCAATTTTGCGAGCTTTGCACGTATTAGTTTCAATGTTTCATTATTCAAGCTGAACAAGATGGCTTCAGGTAAGTTTTCTATGACCATTTTAGATTAAAACTTCGCGCACATTCTTTCTACAAGTTTCATCATTAAAGGGGCATTAATTAAGAGATGTGGTGGAGGCAGCGCCCTCAATTACAAAAATGTATGATAAAAACTGGGATTTGTATATTTTTACAATTGTATTACATGTAGGCCTATGAACTTATACCTATAAGGAGTAAGAAAAATCAGCCCTCTCTCTGTACAACAAAACGTTGATTCAAAAATGCTGGTAGAGCCGCAACCAGCATTTTTCATGGTTATGGGTGGTATTCCAACATATTTAAAACATTGTTTTATTCAAGTTTTGCCGGGTGTTTTTTTAGTAGAAACAACAGTAATGGCAATTTTTAATGTTCATCTTGAATTCTGTAGTAAATTAATTTAAAAAAAAAATCAACATGACATTGTGTCCTTTTAATATAATGGGTCTCGTCCAGGGACAGCTGGATCAAAAATGTGAGAGGTCCCATGACATTTTTAGGACCCCGTAGGACTTCAAAAAACAAATTTAAGGGTCTCCCAAGAAATTGAGGGGTCCTGAAGTTTAGGTATTTGAAATTTTGACTTTTTTACGGACAGTTTTAATGAATTTATATTGTGAGCAAAGGATGGATATGTAATTTACCAAATATTTTAAGGTTTCCATTTCCATACATCGTCAAATGTAAGGGGTCCCTTCAATTTTGATCGGGACCCGCAAGTCTTGCCAATTTGAAACCTGACGCGTTACTATAAGAAAGTGAGAGGCCGAGGACGTGCAGACGCGTCAGAATGCGACCCCTGGTCTCGTCTCGAACCACACCAAATATTGTATTATGTGGGGGACGTTAAAAACGTCATACTGGACCATTCCATTATTCAAGCTTAAAGGTATATTATGTGATCTTTTCCAGGGGATGCCCTCAATCCTCGAGAAAAAAATTGAAAGCAGATTTTCTTGCAGATTTACTTTTCTGATCATAAATCATAAATATATTCCAAGTTATAGAGCGATACGATTCCTAATAACCTCAAAATCATAGTTTTAGAGTGAATTTAGAGTAAAATTTGAAAAAATAAATTGTATCGCTCGGTACAATCTATTTTCAAACCATGATTTTGAAGTAGGAATCGTATCGATCTGTAACTTAGAAGATCTTTATGATTTATGATCAAAAATGCAAATCTGCAAGAAAACCTGCTTTCATGGTAAAAATCAATGGTAGAGGACGCTACTTGGAAAAGATCACATTATATGCCTTTAACAAGACGGCTTCAGGAAAGTTATCCATGACCATTTTAGTTCAAAAACTGAAATATTTTGCACGCTTTGCACGCATTTTTTCTGCAACTTTCAATATGATATATATTGGCTCTCGACACCAAATATTCTAAAATATTATGTGGAGGGCGATAAAACGTCATATAGGGCATACTGTACCTTTTTATATAGTGTTACAAATCACAATTTGTCCGCGCTTCGCGCATATTATTACTTTGTTCTAATGTTTCAACATTTAAGCTTAACAAGATGGCTTCAGGGAATTTTTCTCGATCATTATAGTTCATAAATTGAAAATATTTGCGCGCTTCGCGCACCATACAAGACTCATGGGATTTCATGTTATAAAACAATTATTGAATGCCTTTTGTTTGTGCAATAGTAAAACTATATCACTCGGTTTAATTTGGATTATTCCAATCCCCTCGGCTTCGCCTCGTGCAATGGAAGAACTTTTAACGCTCAGGCATTCGATAATAACTATCACAATCTCGGGCATTCAACATTTGTATACTATCTACTGCTAATAGTATTGTATTCACTTGCTGCATTGTATTCACTAACTATTATACTATTATTTCTGATAGCATTACTTGCTATCTACTGCTGATAGCATTGTATTTATTATCTACTGCTGATACCAATAGATCCACTTACTATTATTGCTGATAGCATTACTTACTATACTTCTGATAGCATTATATTCACTTGCTATAATGTTAATAGCATAATTTATTCAATTGTTGTCTACCGGTGATAGAGTTATATTCACCTGCTATCTACTGCTGATAGAATTTGCTATCTACCGTTGGTGATAGCATTGTACATGAAGTTGGTATTTACTGCTGGTAGCATTGTATTCACTTGCAATCTACCAGTGGCGCAGCTAAGATTTTCATATTGAAGGCACATGTATTAGAAGTATAAGTTGTGACCCATGCCCTCATCGCCCATAATTTGTTTTGGATGTGTCTAAGAAATTGGATCGACCCCAAGGTTATATAACTACTTACCAACGACATAGCAACGACTGTCACCCAGAATTCACTCCTAGGTTTAATCAGTTGCTCACAGAGGTATTGATTCTGTAAGATTCTGTAAAGACTAAACTTAGATAGCACCTATAGAAGGTTGTTTGGCCGCTTTAAACCAATTATGTCCCTGTTTATCCCCTCATCATGGCGCCAAAAAAGTGATTTTTGGGCTAAAATGTAGAAATCACTATTTTCTTTGGGAAATTTCAATACCAAAATGGATTCTCCGACTCATTTCATTTGAAAAATTGTATATATTATACTTTTATGTACATTACATTATTAGTTAAAAAGTTACAGTGCTTGATAAATTTCATATATTTTGGGTTGACACTTCCCTTTAAGTCCCTTTGTATTTCTGATTCTAAATTATAGCTAACATTAAAGAACATTGTGTTAGGTGTATATCGACTTCAATTTGTTCACACATTTGGTCGAAATTGCCTCAAAGATATGAACTGATAATAATACAATAACACATTTAAATTTGTATTGCATTTATTCTTCACGCTTTTATACTGTTATTGTACCAGCCCACTCGCGACATTATTTTCCGTAATACAGATTTTCAGAAACCAGATTTAGCTTTATTCCGTAATAAAGGTTTAGCCCCGGTATTTCTTTAATTTAGCAATGTTCGCGTATCCATTCCATTTCCGTGATGTTAAAACAACTGTTCTTATCACAAATCTGCATTACGGAAAATAAAGTAGCACCCCGCTCGACGGTTTCCGTATTGGAAAACGAGATACGACTAATCCATCCACAGTATACATGTACACCATGGGGAGTGTGTGACGCATGCCAACTATTTACGCTGTCCATATTTGGAAGGTCGCCGCAGGACGAATACCAATATATACAAGACGGTTCAGAGCTTGGTTGGTATATTCTGGAATAAAGGTTTGAGTCTTGGTAAATTTGTTTTTTTATTTTGCTAATTCAAAATCTACATATAAATATTAAAAAACAATAATATATGTTGAAGTCGTGCTTGGTGTAACCATGGTAACATCGTCAAACTGATAGATAATACCGTTAAACTTAGGAGTTGATAGTACTTTGAAATATTAGTACTATAAACATTTCCTTTTAGTTGTATAGCCAATGCAGTAGCTAAGTCTGAGAAATAGAATCACTGGAGTGGGTGACGGGATGACGTAGTGATTCAACCGATGCAATAGATATAGAGATGGGAAATACTAACTCATCTGACAACGAATCCTAAAAGTAAAGTTTACTCTTGTTTTAAACTTATCCTTACAACAGGAAGTCGATTGGGCAATAGTTAATTGATGTGGTCATCATCTGAATCACAATATTTGCGAACTTTAAGTCGACGGCAGAGGAGAGAGATAGAAGGGGAAAGGGAGTGATAAGAGAAGAGGACTAATAGGATAATATATAGCTGGGAGTATCTTCACCACCAGGATTTGTATATAAAAATTAGTAGGTAAGTTACATTTAACAAAAGCGTAATATCTCGCTTCATTAGCAGTGCTATTCTTGTATTTTATACTATTATTTAGAGAATAAAATATAGTTCTTAGCTGTTTTGCTATAGACGATGGTCTTATAATGTATAGGCTGTACCATATACACGACCACGAAATATGGCACAGCCTATACATTATAAGACCATCGTCTATAGCAAACCAGTTAAGAAGTTTATTTTACTCTTATTCTTTTTTAGTTTTTTTGTTATTTTGAACTTTTATCATAAATAACGCAGTTTGTTAGATTTATTTTAATCAAACAACAAATGTCCCCCTTTATAAAATCGGCGAATCCAGCGAGCTGTTTACCAACTTCCTGATTCGAATTAATCGCGTTCTTTAGCACACACGCACCTGTCATTGCTGCGTTATACGCACATCGCATACGCTGGTGACTTTGTGTAGGGCACGCTAACGCGATGACGCGTTCCCCGATCATACGCGCTGAAGGTATTATTTTTCGAATTAATTAAACCCCACCCCAAACCATACACCATTGTCTCATAATGTATGGGCGTGTCGGCTGAAAATCAAATTGCCTACTGACATCCCAAACCACACCCACTATATATATAAGAATGATCCATAACGCGCGAAGATGCGCCCATACTGCATAGCGATATCATGTATAGCGAACATATTTACATATAGACTTACTTGTAGATACAATTTGATGATGAGTAATTAACTTTTCCAATATGTGCTATCCCAACAACTATTATAGTAGCGACTACCAGTGACACAAAGACAAAACATGTTGGTATTTCTCCAGATATTAGTAACTTTTTGCCTGTATCTTAGGCCTGTATGGTATTGGTGAATTCGGTGCATATTCTATAATTATAGTTTAATCAGTTCCAAATTGAATTGGCGAGAAATGTTCGGTTTTTATCTCTCCTCGCGCAAAAGTAATCCAAGCGTACACGCGAGATTTTGGCCACATGCGCGCGGATAACGCCCCAACGCTCGCGTCTCGCATATGAGTGTTGCCTCCATGTGCGCCCACGTCCTTCTGTATTCATTCGCTGCTGTAATGAGGCTTCGCCCATTTGGAACTGATCAAACTATAGGTGTGCAAATGTCGATGTAAATTTACTAAAACCACTTTATAGTTAATTAGGTTACTATGCAATGTGAACTACCTTTGCACAATGAGCGATGTTATTGGTTACATTTGGTGCGTCAATATTGTGCTAACATTTAAAATCTGCTGTACAAGCAACACTATCATAGTTCTGTCAGTTCCAAATTGGCGAACCTGTTTACGGCAGCGAATTGATACAGAGGGGCGCGCAAAAGCTCTCATGACGCACTATGCATCGTATGTGTGATGCGTATGCCAAAATAGCGCGCGTACGATTGGATTATATTTGCGCGCTGAGATATAAAAACCGCATATTTCTCGTTAATGCAATTTGGAACTATAATAGCAGATATCATCTCTGCTATTATACGCGCAGCACCGCAACAGCCTGATCCTGTATCTTATGCATATATACAAACTCACGTATCGCGTACACATTATCGTTCTGTAACAGCGTTCGTTTATTTAAAAGTTGCGTATGCTACGGCAAACATGACAGTTTAAAAGGTCTTTAGTTATATCATTATTACATGTTAGATTCTATAAAAAGCTAAAATCATGATTTAACTTCAAATGATAATGTCGTAATTAACCAATTAATTTCTGCCACTGTTGCGACGCTGCGCCTGATGAAATAAAACAGCTTCGCGATGCTGCTGCTGCATGTGCAGCTTTGCGATTGTGAGTCCTTCAACGCTGCAATAAACATCTTAAGAGAGACTAGTGTTTTTTTACCTCCAAAATCGTGAAAATCACATTTGTTGGCACTTTTTGGTCTATAATTCAAAAAATAGATTAGATATTCAAAACAAACAAAAACCGCCTCCTATGGAATTTTATCAGGATTATAATAAAACTAGTATGACAAAATTTGACAAAATATATTTTGAGTTATCTTGCCCGAACCTAAAATGGGTCAAAAAACGTGTTTTTATAATTTTTTCCAAAATGGTCAATTTCAAATTCATTTAACCCTTTCCTTAAAAATGTATACTTGCATATAGATTAAATGAATAATGAAGAAGTTACGGCAGTTTTACGGAGGCTGTACCTGAGAGTCCACTCCCCTTATTAAAGGCATATTATGCGATCTTTTCCAGGGGAAGCCCTCTATCCTTGATTTATTTTTGAAAGCAGATTTTCTTGCAGATTTACATTTCAGATCATAAATCATAAAGATAGTCTGAGTTACAGGGTAATACGATTCCTAATTACTTCAAAATCATGGTTTTAGAGCGAATTTAGAGTGAAAATAAACTGTCCTGTTGTTTATTTTCACTCTTTAAACCATGATTTGCAAGTAATTAGGAATCGTATCGCTCTGTTACTCAGAATGTATTTATGATCTATGATCAGAAATGTAAATCTGCAAGAAAATCTGCTATAAAAAAAATCAAGGATAGAGGACGTCCCATGGAAAGGTCACATAATATGCCTTTAATTAAAGGTATTAAACCACAAATTATAAATTAAACCCAACGAGGCGCCAAAATATGAACCTTCACTTTGCCTCTGTTGGAATAGCACCGCTCTGCCCTGCCTCCGTTGGGTAGGGTATATCAAAAGTATTTCCACGTTTGTAACATGATATGATTAATATAATTAAAGTAGGGAGATATCATGAATATACGATCATTGTAAGACGATACACACAGCGATAATTAAGGATTTGCTTTTTCAATTAATAACAATAATACCGTCTCGCATTATTATTATTGTTACAGTTACAGTAGTTGCTACTTCTACTAAGTGTTCTATTTTAAGAACTAGTTGTTAAGTTGGCACTGTAAACAATTTCTATAATGATTTGATTGGTAGAAGTATCAGACGAACTTTAACTTTATCACCGGCGCTGTTGGAGTAATCTTCACGCAGATGTGTGGCGGCCATTAATATAAAAGCGCGCGGTTACTGTCGTCTGCTGTCATCAGAAGATAGCATTTCTTTTATATATTGTTTTATTTGCTATGTTCAAATACTTTTTGGTAACAATACACTTATGATAGTAAATTTTCATTGAAATGTTTGATTCTAATATCCCCAATTGTGAATTTGGCCAATTAGCCTATCTATTGTTTTTCAATTAAGAGATATACGCTTACATTAAGTTACATTTTTATATTGCTCAATGTGCTAGTGCCAGGTTAATGCGTTGTGTAAGTTGATATTCAAGTTCCAAACTATTTGTTTTAATCTTTAAAACAATGTGGCCATAATCATCTACAGCCGTTGTAATACATAATGAATATGATATAAATATGAATCAACCACGGTAGTCCTTGTCGGCCATTTGCAAGTTTACGACAAATTATTTAGTTTGGGACCAATGCTTGTATAGTGTTTTTGTAATTGGAAACTTGTGTTTTCTTTTAAATGTTTTCAAACTTTTAGTTTACAAATTAAAAGACTTAAAGGCCCTTTATTTGTATTATACAAATCAAGTTGATTGTTGATCACCGATAAAAGTTTCAGGCATCCATCCGTCATGAGTCATTTTAACCAAAATAGAAATAAACATAGCAGTCAAAACATCGTCATGGTTCATACATGAAAACTGATTTTCCTAGTTTCAGGCTTGGCATCATAATGCAAGCAGATCTATTGATACCATACCATGATGGTATACTCGGGTCATATATCCACTTATCTCATACCTTTACCATTACAGATCAACATACTCCATCCTAGCCATCTAGCTAGCTGGCTGACTGGCTGTCAACCTATTTAAAACATCAGTGAGTAAAGACGGGACATAATGCAGCATTTGCCGGCTGCTGAGATTGATGTAAGCTTACGGAGTAAATTCCTTCTTACATGAAAGGTCGACTTGGTTTTATTGAGAAATAACGGCTGCTTGCACGGACGTCTAATAGCAGCGACGTGTTTAAAGTAAGTTGAAAATATATTTTCCAATTGTTTTATACATAGATTATGCAAATTGTTTTATATCGGAATATGCATGAGGGAAATCCACATGAATACAAATAAAATGAAAAGTTTTCAACATCATTTAGTTTATTTCGTTTGAAGATATAACATATGTAATATTGAGCTGGTTTGTTATTTTTGTACAATCAAGATCCCATTGCTATTAGTTTCTAATCAGAAAATCTGATGAAATAATGAAATGGCTTTACCGGCTTATATTGTCAAATTCCAAGGTCAAGTGTTGGTGACCTATTAGATTTCCCCTTGAGTAGTCGTAGTATTTATAGACGATTCATGGCCATCAACACGGTGATGTCTTTACATGTAGCCTACTTTATCTAACTTTATAATTTGCCATGTTATCTTTTGATTGCATAGATTATGTCATTTATGATGTCACTTATCTATCAATGAGACGCCCTCTGTTGATCAGTAATGGTATTCAGACACCATGACATATACTTTAACATTTTGAATACCAAAACACATTTTGTGAACTGCTATAGCAGGTTTGGGCATTTATGTCAATATTAAATGTTAATGTTTATGAAATGTATAATGGGTTAAATGACGTTTTACATCATTGTCTAAATTGATTAACCTTATCCTTAAAAACAAGTCACAAACAACTTTTACAAACCTTTTAATAGAACTTTTTTATAATAATTTGTATTAAATGTCTGAGGGTTAAAATATTTAAAATCTCACAAATTTGATTTCACAATATTCGAAGCGTTTTGTGTATCTTTTTTTCTCGCATTATCAAAATGTATCCAATACTTCTTTAGATTAATCTAGGACGTGTCAGAGGAAACTATTGTTGAGTTTACAGATGTATGAAATAGGAATGGTATTCAGGGTGAATCAAATAAAATAGGACTCTCTTTCAGCACGGATTAAAGCTTTATTGAAACCGCTGAAGCATGACCAATTTGATTTGATTGTAAAGTCCAACTTATAAAGTCAAAATCCATAGAAGATGAGAAAAATCCATCGTTAATTAAGAAAAATGACCAACTAGGCAAGTCAACCCATTTTGAAGTATGTACAATGGTATTTCACACAGTAAAGGTATAGAGTAACATGACAGTGAAAGATTGCATATTTAAATAAGCTAAAAGGGAAATTATTTGTATTCTTATCATGCTAAATTATTATTATTATTATTATCATGCTTATGGCAGAAATTGAAGTTGACTTACAAGTCCAATTTCTAAGTCTAAATGTCCTTATGATTGGTAACACACTATTGACATGATGGGTGCTTTCCTACCACAACTTCTCTACATGCTGGGGCTTTCTCATGAGAACACGGAGCAACATTGAACATTGCACAGAAATATTCATGCATCAACTTTGTTGATGTAACTATTAATGATTTGTGCCAGAATTAAGAGGAATACCAAACTAGTCTTTGCTGTTGTTATTGATAGATGATTTACAATATTTATGAATGCAAAGTATTGAAATGTAAACCATGTCTTTGTCTGGTTTGTATGTGTAAATCCCATTGTACAAACTAGTAAATGATATGGTTTACGCAAATTATGCTAGTGGTCTTATTTTTGATTGGATTAATCCCAGATTTCAGAATATTATCATTGGGCTTTGCAATAACGATGGATTGGTCATGGTCCAGTGGTTTTTAAAAATAAATAACAAAACGCCATGAAACAGAGTCCTATTTTTTTTTGATTCACCCTGTATACGATGCATAGTAGAACATTCGATGGATGTTTTCCAACCAGCAACAAGCCATTAATATACAGGCTGTCACATCACAAAAAACAGAAATAGATTGCAAGCGAAACAGAGACAACCTGAGCCTAAATACCCTTCGCTTGAAATCATCTTCGAGTAACTGCCGAAATAAAACCTTTGCTGGGCCCTTCTTCCAAATACTTTAGATGTGTATCACCAGAAGACACTATATCTTCAAGAATGCAGCATGATACATGGTATAACGTTTCCTCTTGTTATACGTTTTATGTTTGATTGCATATAGCATTTCTGTAGGCCTTTCAAGCCTTCTGACCGCAACCGATTCATATATCACACCTTTTGAAATATTAGCAACAATCAACTTGACCTTCTTATTGGACTGAATTAGGATCTGATGACATTCCTTCCTGATTCTGATGACATTCCTAATCTTGTCAAAACAGATTATATCTTGACTTGGTCACCGATTGCAAATTCGTCACCAAATTACTTAACAATGTTTATGAAATGGTAAAATATTCAACATAACTTAACAACAACGTATTTTCTAAGAGTTTTTTTTTAACCAATCCTTGAGAACAGATGTTATATACAGAGTTGTTGTAGCGTATATACAGGGATATTGCAGGGATATTGGTTTCAAAATTATGTAGAAATTACTATTTTGATACATATCAAAATAATCATTACTTATCGCGTGGTTCCCGCATTGTTAAAAACTATAAAGTACCGATACTGATTTATTTAATTGAATTTACTGAATTGAACATGATTACATGTCTCATCAATATTAAACCAGTTTACCTGGTACCCAATACCTGATATTCTTTAGACCGATACAATCTATACCTCTAAAAGATCAAATAATTATAACAAGTAACCTCTATCTAACCTTTAACGTTTCTTCATCTCTATGATTGTGTTAAGCGATGCGATAAAGCCAATGACATTATAGTCAATTACGCACATATAGAGGTAAAGTATATGGTCATGTGTTTTAAGCTCGCCTCCTTTCGCGTTACACACGGATTTTGGCTTTCGCGACATGAATTTAACTTTACACATTTATATTTGCTTGTATACCCCCCTGAGGTAGTAAAAGTATACATTTTCTGAAGGGAAATTGCATGAGGAAACCAAATATGTCATTAAAATTATAGTACGACCAAGAACTAAAATGGTATGATCGGAAATGTTCGGAAAATATCAGAGTTTTTTAATTTTTAATTTGAGATCCATATATTTTGTATATCTATCCCTATCATTATTTTGTTTACATATTTGAATTCCTCATGAAATTACCCATTAGATGATAAATATTTGTCAAAGTTACTACGTCGGTATGGTAATTATACCGGCTAGTGAATATCTCACATTTTTATTTTATATATTTTTAGAATTTTCAGAAATATTTGTTTAAGGATGAACCCTTCCCTGATATAAACTGCATTTCTGAATTCCTCTAGTTACAAGCTTTCCAAAAATGTATACTTTTGCTATCATAGGTTGAAAACTTTTTCTGTTATAGTCATTTTTATAAATCCGGTAAATTGAGGCTGATTATTCATGTTGACTGTGTAGCGAATAGGAAGAAAGCTGATGATCATTGTCTTATCCATAATTAATTAGTTGTTAATAATAGTTGACAAGTCTATTGAACCACATACTTAATGACTACTAAATATCCTTTGAAATGGGACCAAAATTGTGTTTTTAACATTAGGGGATGACTAGTTATTGTAAAAAGAACAAAGCATGGGATTATCCCCATTGAGTTTGTACAGGCAACACCCCTTCCAGAAACACCCCTTCCAGCACCACCCCTGGTCCCCAAACATCAAACAGCTGTATCTCCCTTTCTGTATTAGCTATACCAATGCCATTTAGCAGGCAGATAGCTTGTCATTAGGGCTTTAAAATGATACCAAATTTGTTGAGATAGCTTTTGTGGTTTTAAAAATATTTGAGGAAAATGACAGCATGAAGCTAAAAAATGTAACGGCACCACCCTATTGGGAGGCGAGTTCATAACGCGTGACCATATACAGTCAACACAATAAGTAACTGAGCAGGTAATACATGGTGCGGATAACTCTATAAGTATAACTCCTACATAAACATAGTTATTGTATAGTTGTTGAAAAATTTCTCCTCTTAAATTTGAGACAGTACACGCTAAGAATGGTTGAATATTGAGGAAGTTACAATCCCAAATGTAAGGTCAAGTCTGATTTTCATTTTCACATTTTCCTTTTTAACACACACGGGCAACTTATTGATTACTGGTAGTGGTAGTGCTAATTCACCGGTCGACGCCCAGGCTATTGAATAGTCGGCCGGCCGCATTGTTACGGTTGATCAATACGGCACACACGCTTTACCTGTCATACTCTCCCCGTATTGTAAAGAAAAATGTGAAAATGAAAATCTTACCTGATGTTACATTTAGGATTGTAACTTCCTCAATAATCAACCAATCCTAGCGTGCAATATCTAAAATTAAAGAGGAGAAAATGTACAACAACTTTATATTTAATATGTTTATGTAGGAGTTACAATTTTAGAGTTATATGCACATTTATTACCTGATCTGTTATACTTATTGTGTACGTGTTGACTGTACTGACTGACAATGTGCTCGTAGGGAGCCCCGGTACAGGAAAGACTACGCTAATATAAGCAAAAGTTCGAAACTGACGATATTTTGCTAAATGAAAATGGTCAGAGCATTTCATATTTTATTGTATTCTTATATATTATAGGAGTACTTTACTCCTTGCATACCTCTGTATTGGTATTATTGTTGAATGTATTGACAAGAATAATCAATTTAGCTTGAGTTGGAAACAAAAGTTACACCAAAATTGTTACAGCACAATATCGCTCAAGAATACTGAAATTGACCATTATTAGATACTTTTTCACTTGCTGATTCCATCACCAGTAGTAGCTCTGTGTGAGCCTCTAACCAGCATCGTTTCCGCTTAAAATAGTTCGTCCAACTGATACGATATTACCAGACAAAACTATTTGCCAACTATCACGTGCGTATATTATTATTAATTTCCCGCCAAGCGTTCAACAGCGTGAACTTATCACAAAGTACAAAGGTAACTATGAATCACTGTGACTACCAAACAGCATGGTGTATTTCGAAAATAGCATAGTGTTGACAATAACGGGGACAGAGTGCGTCATTGTCTTCACACCAGAACATGACTAAACAACGAAGACGATTGTTTCGCAATGTCAAGATATTTTTTCTGGATGTTTCTGAATTAATCTTGGAGAAACATGCCTGAAACCTGTTTACTCTGTTGTTGTGAACACAATTTTTCAAAAAGTGGACGAAGTGTAGTCGATTTAGATACTAGTCACATGATTAGATTTTCATTGAATAGCTTACAAATCGTTTCAACATTACATTAACCCTTACAGCCCCACACCCCATGAAATCCCATTTCCCAGCCTGTCGGTTCCACCTGACGCTGAGGTTTTTGGGTGAAATAATGGCCCCGGGCTACATAGCTGGGCGAATACACTCGCCCAGCATAGCTCCCCCCGTGGCTCACTTGGTAGAGCGTTGGACTTGTAACCGAGAGGTCGTGGGTTCAAACCCCGGGGCGTGGCACCTCTTGTTGTGTGTGTTTTTTTTGCTTGAAAAAAATTTCGTTGGAAAATCCACCGGGAGTGTTAGGGTTATGTCATTGAAATGATTGTAATCTAGAAGCTTGATAATTGTGTCTGAAAAGTCACGATCCAAAAATCCTGAAACAATAACTAAGTAAATGCCCGATCTCAATACAATTATTATTAGGGACACAAATAAACATAAACCCTTGCAAATTTGATCTTGTTACGTTGAAAATGTAACATTGACATATTAACTCCCATCTCAGTTGCAGATCCCTATCATCATAATAAACATAATACCGTGACCAAGTCAATGGAAAATCACATGTGTTGAGGTCCTAATTCAGTCAAACAAGAATGTTAAGTTTATCGTCAATTGTTCGAAGGCGTGTCGGTGTGATATATGAATCGGTGTGGTTCAGTAGGCTTGACAGGTGGACAGAAACAATATATGCAATACAACATAAAACGTAAACAAGAGACAACGTTGCACCATGTATCATGCGGAATTATTGAGGATATAGTATCTTCTGGTGATGCACATCTGAAGTATTTGGGAAAAGGGCCCAGCAAAGGTTGTTTATATAGGCAATTACTCGAAGATGATTTCCAGCGAAGGGTATTTTATTTTAGGCTCAGGTTGTTTCAGTTGCGGTCAGAAGGACTGACAGGCCTACAGACTTGCTATATGCAATAAAACATAAAATGAAACAAGAGACAACTTTACATCATGTACCATGCTGCATTCTTGAGGATATAGGATCTTCTGGTAATACACATCTTAAGTATTTTGGAGAAGAGGGCCCAGCAAAGGTTGTGTATAAGCAATAACTCGAAGATGACTTTCCATATGACCAAATAATGGAAGAATCTAGCGAAGGATAATACAGGCTGAGGTTGCTTCAATATCGCTTGTATTTCCTTACTTTTGTCATGTCTGTGATGTGACAGTCTGTATATTCATGTCTTGTTTGCTGGTTGGATGTCATCCATCGAATGTTCTACTATCATGTATAGGTTGTGTGTGAAAATTAATCAAAGATCGTTAACAAACCAAGGTGGAATAAACTGAGAATATTAGTGAGGGAGTTTGATTTGAGAGATCACGATTGGAATTAAGTGAGCAAAGTTTGTAATTGAAAGCCTAAATATGTGATTGTGATATATGCATTAAACGAATGCTATCTGGTAAAGCCAAATCAATATGCATATGACACTTATTATATTGTATATTTGGCTCATCCTTTTTTAAATAGCAAATAGTGATTGAATTTGCAGTAGGCTATTCGTATACCGCGGTACTAAAGAGTAAAGACATTCCGACATAACCTCTATCAAGGCTTGAGATATCGACACGCGTCATTGTCAGATGATATCAACATCATTTGGAAGCGATTCAAAAAGAGCTATAGCCCCTCTAGTAGGGCGTTTATATATATTTTTTAAATCAATGTATCTAGGGAAATTCTAATATTCAATATAGAAACAGTGAATCATAATTCTTAAACAGCTAAGAAAGTTTAAGCAATCTCATTGGTTCTCAGAGAAATCGGCGACATCTCTATGAGACAATAGAACACGGGGAGATGGGGCTTACGTTTTAACAGCGCGCCCGACCTTCACAATGCGTGGTTTGCTCCATAACGCGCACTTCTGCAGTGCGTCTTTAGCGCTTTTCTGCGTTTATGCCGGCGCTGCGACGCTTACGCATGGTTTACTCATCGCATGTGATTGGATGGAATGTTTGTGGGCTATTCGATCCTAGCAGGGGTAAAAGTTGTCAAATGTGGACAATAAAATGTACTTATTTCTTTGATAAATGTCTAAAGTATGATTGTTTAAGAATGAGAATAAAGGTATTGTTTTTAGACCGTACCCGTGTTATATTGTCTGACATAAATGCGTTCGATAGTATTATTTTTTGCGTAGAACAACTCCGCCTGCGGCGTCGTTGTTCTACTTAAAATAATACTATCGTCCGCATTTATGTCAGACAATATAACACGGGTACGGTCTAAAAACAATACCTTTATTCTCTAAGCCATCGTAATTATGGAACGAGATGGTTCTCGGATTGGGAACAATTGTCGGTCTGGGTAGATTCTCGGTCTTTACAGGCTCAGTAGTCAGTCTTATGGAAGGTTAGGCCTATCATAGAGTTGCGTGTCATTTCTGAATGATGTTGGCACGTATGTCAGTGATTGATATAGATGTCCAAGAACATTGAGGTTGTAGATAGGTGAAACGTTATATATGGTTTGACATTTCGATCTGATTTATTTCTATCAGTGGAAGGTAATGGAATACACATGATCCAGTTGGCAAAGACGATTTGAATGTCTAGACGACATGTCTTAGGTTTGAACATATGTGATATTTTAAAGTAAAGGTAGACATGGTGATATGCCGCCTTGATAAAGCACCAACAGTATTATATGTCCATTGGTCAGTGTCAGAGCACGCGATTTTTTTCCATAAAAAACATACACTGTGGCAAAGAAATTATTTGAATGGAAAGAATCTGTTATAGAGATCAATAGTAAGTCTATAGTCTAAAGGCCTATAATGTTCTAAGGGAAAATAGTGCAAATCCGAATTCAGAAGCAACCTTCTCATGTCAGTGAAGTTAGAGGACATGTCATCATGTAGGTAGGATAAACATTATCTGTGCCTTCTCGATTATCGCCATAGACTATGGGAGTAGTGTTTGTTTTCGTTATAATTCAAGACAGTTTATGACCGAGTGAACAATTCCAACTGAAGTTAAATTGTTATTCAGACATCTTAGACTTGGTAGATTTCGCAATACTATACCCTTTTGGTTATCCTCTGGCTGGGCATTGTGTATCCGTCTTTGCCGGAATTTTCTTATATCCATGATAACAGAATGTTGCTTTATTATTAAGGGCACTGAGAGATTGCCGAGAAAATAGAAATTTGGAAAAAATGAATTGTTTCAGTAGATAATGTACGTAGAAATCCTGAAGTGTAATGATTTATTTGAAAAGGGTTGAATGATGGCGATATACAGACATTCGGTTGAAACAATTTATGTGGCGAATGGTGCTGATAACTTCGGTGTGATCTGCATCGAAATGACCAAATCGTGAAA